>UFQX01000242.1:28371-278782 GCA_900497675.1 Arapaima gigas
CGGGGGGGGGGGGGGGGGGGGGGTGATAGTTTTGATCGCCCCTCTTGGCCGGTGAGGTAGCGAGATGGAAGCAGTGTAGCAGTGCGGTCTGCAGCGACCCTAACCACGGGGGTTTGAAGTCAGGGCCGTAATCTGGGGTGATGGGAAGCTGCCCACCGATCCTACTAACTTCACATGAACGACAGGTAAATAAGTAAATAGTTAACCAAATTATTAATCAAATCAATTAGGAAAATACACATTAAAAACTGTAAAGGAGCTGCCTTAACATGTTACGTGACAGCTACTGGGGAAGCTGCAGCACGACAGCCGGGTGAGGATGTCGGCGGACGGCGGTGAACGTTGGGTAGCAGTGCTTGTGCGCACAGCGCTCACACAACACAGCCACGGAGCCTCGAAGAACGAACCTAAAGCTGAGTTACCTTCATCAGACCAGGGTTCGTGTCTTACCCCGTCCCGTCACTACAATTACAAATCCTTGTCGCTCTTTAAATAGTCTACTAATCTGGTGCTACAGCAACCGTGGTGGTGGTGGTGGGGGGGGGGCAGAATCTGACAAATGCCTGACTCTGTGAATGTGCCAGCAGGGGAGCAAATGCACTGATCCTCACTGAGACTCTGAGGGAGGTTCTTCCCATCACATTGTTTAGTCGGGACTCCGCTCGGCCAGAGCGGGCACCATTCAGATGAATCATTTACGTCCACAGTCCAAGCTAATATGTTCATTTTTACTTTACACAGATGACAACCGTGTCATTAGTGTTTCATAAGGGAGACCCTTTGCTGACCTCTGGGGTCACCTTGACCAAGGGATCTGGGTACGTTGCCTTTAGACCCGGTGCTCAACAGCCACCACACCACCAGGTGGGTGTTCAGCCCATGGGGTTTGGAGGATTAGATCTGCAACTGCAGTTTCATCCTGAGCCTCGTCGCTCTGCATTCGTCCCTCCGAGGAGGTGTGAACCCAGCAGCTACCGGGTCGTCTTCATTCCTCTGGAAAGATGGCACCATGGGTCGATGCCTCGCCGCCTTCTTTGGAGATCCCCTGTGGAAGCCGCCACAGTGCATTAGGGTGATGATCAGTGTAAAGCTTCAGACAGCTGCGGTAGTGTCGCTTTATCCACGAAGAGCCCTCGCGTATAAATGCGCTGTCTACCGCGGTATGTTTACCCGACTGCCTTCGGTGTGAATTTTGGGTGTCGGCACCACGGCACCAACCCATAGCGGCGACCAGCAGGCTGGCGGTGAATTCCTGCCCTGAGAAGCGCGCCCCGGCGTGATCCGCAAGACCGCCGCCCCGGAGGTCCGGGCGAGGGCCGATATGCGAAGCGATGCCGTTAATTCCGGGAAATTTACGCCGACGTGACTCGGCACTCGTGAGCAAATCAAAGCGCTCTGACTCGATTAAGGTGCCGGTCCGCATGGGGCACCTGGGAGGTCAAGGGGAGCCCTTCTGATGGCATACAGCCGCAGCACAGTAGTCAGAATAGAGCTGAAGTCTGAGCAGCATGTGCATCAATATTTAACTGCGAGCACCACAGTGCACATGAGAACAAATAAACACATTAATAATGAGCATTAATGAACCGGCGACATGTTAATGATGTTGCCTGTGCAGCAGCTCCTTTTTATCCTCTAGTCCTGTTCTCCTGCCCACCACGAACGTCTGACAAAAAGTACAACCCTCTGGGGATGTTTCCCAGGGAGTTCTCTGATCTGGGAAAAGGTCCGTGCAGAAATGACTCTTTATTGTTTACCTTTGTTCATTTATCTACCATTTTCTTCCAGCGGAACTTTCAAAGTTAAGCCACTTACTATGTTTTACCCGTTTATACAGCTGGGTAATGTTTACCGTGTCAGTTTAGCGTAAACATCTTGATAAAGGGTAGAGCAGGAGGTGGGATTGGAGCCTCGCTCCCGTAAGCTGAAGGTAGCCATTTTAACCACTACACCACCTGCTGGTATCACACCCAAAGCCCTTCTGAATGCAGCGCTTTTGAGATAAAATATCCATTTTCTTACCCAATCTGCAAAAATTTTGCCGAAAAAGGCCGTGACACATTCAGCCCATAATCACCATTAGCATGGCTCTAACTGTCGGGTTGTGTGTTTGTTCCTCACCCCGAGCTTAAGAGAATCCGGCATTCCTGCGTGAGGATATCTGGGTGTAAAGGCTCCGCCTCCCAAGCGAAGCCTCTCTAAATCCCACAAAGTCCAGGATCTGTACAAGTCATATTAAATCTGTGCTGCAGGGATGTGATCCGCCCCAGACTGGCCATATGGATAAACTTGGATCTAGTCAAAAGCTCAGGAAGAAGAAGGAACCTGGGTGTCTATTTTTGTATAATGAAAAAAGTGGAAACCATAGTGGTTAAAGAACTGAATCCTGTAACCTCCAGGTGCAAAGATGTACTCTTTTTTTTCTACATTTAAATGTATGCATTTTTTCCAAAGCGACACACAACACAAGCAGAACAACAACAGACGAAGAGCTCTAGACAGACACAGGATGATCAAAGCACAGTTCGAGCTTTTGACACCGCCATGTTGCTGGTTCACATCCCTTAAGTAGCTCTCTATAGAAGTGACATTCAAACAGCAAATAGATAATCACAGCAGATGCTGCTGGACTCATTTATGTAGCTGTCAGGAGGTCAGGAGAGAAATGGCGCTGCAGGAGATGGGTCTAAGCGGGATTCAGCTGCTGTGAAGAGCGCAGGGAGCTCATTCCACCACATTGAGGATGAAGCCAAGAACCTAAAGACTTCTGATTTTGAAACCCCTGTGAGTAGGACCCCTAGTGGAGGAGCACAGCACTGCTGCATGGGTGCAGGGGGTGATCAGGTGCTCCAGGTGTTGAAAGTAGATTCTTTCACCTTCTTTAAGCAAAGGCTTGACACAGACAGCATTAGGACAGCAGTGGAGAGACAAGGAGGCAACAGGTAGGAACACGTTGACAAGTAAAGCAATTGGTGCTGCTGCATTTTGTAACTTGGAGTTGAACCATGATCTCAACCCGCCTCAGTCGAATGATCCTTCTGTGTGAGATGCGTAAATGTGCAGGTAAAGACAGCGCACAGGTTTTTTTGGGCTTTCACGTGTTTCTTTAGTAAATGACAGTCATTCTGGGAGTCACTGGAGATAGTAGGAGGGAGCAGGAGAACAAACTGGAGCTTACCAGAAACCTGCCGGACCTCCCCTCAGGGCCTGCTGGGTGTTGCTTGCCAGTTTCAGCCAGTTTCCGCTCACATTCTGTCCAGAACTTTATAGTCTGATTTTCCATCTTGATAGAAGGTCCTACATGGGGGTGTTGCAGTAGTGTGATGAATCCAATAAAATCATGGGGCTTGGGGAGGGCGGGGTGTGATGGAAGCACAGGGCACTGTGGGATTGGCGCTGAATACGGTGGGCAGTGGAACAGCTTCCAGCAGCTTCTAAACGAACCAACAGTTCGGGCTTTGATTTCCCAATCCCCTGACTTTTACCGTCCTCCGAGGATCAAACCACGGTATCCTGTTTTGCCGTTCCTCTAACCTCGGCAGCATCCCTGTCCAAATTGAAAGGCCGTCGACAGCTTTGGCTGCGCTGGGGTTCCCGCCCTGCTGTCCGGAAGCCAACGCGGGACTCTTAAAAGCCTTCGGTTTACCTTCGGAGACGAGCAGCAGATTGATTTTACAGAATGGTTTTAATCAGGTGCCGCCAGAAAGGGCCTTTGAAAGAGATAAATCAAAGCAGTGACTCAGAGGTATTGGAGTCCTGGCGGAGGACGGGAGCAAACAGAGGAAAATTGTTTCTCGCGCATTTGGCTTGATGTGTGCACTTAACCTGTCTGGGGGTTCGTGGATCCATAAAACAACGCAAATTAATATTAGACCGCTTTTGGATAAATGGCATTTTTGCGAGTAGATACCCAGATTGCCTGGGACGCGGTTTAACTAGCCGCCATCGCTGCACGCAGACCAAGCTGTTGGCGGTGCTCTGCAAGGTCCTGTTGTTCCAGAAGCTCAAAGGACATTCAGGAGGTTCCTAAGGATGGGATTTGGGCTTTTTTGAGTTCAGTAGCTGCCAGGGACCGTGGCCACACCTTACCATTTCCACCTGGTTGCCCCTGGCAGACAAATGAAACAAATTCGGGCAAAAAAATCAGAGCGTGATCTGAACACGCCTCTAATGCGCTTTTAGGTGATGTGCTGATGGGGTTAACTCGGCACATATGTCCTCCGGAATATCTAATTAACTAGAGAAGTTGAAGTGCTAAGTTTGTCCAGACCATTAGAAGTGAAGGTGACATTAACACTATGAATCACAGACCGCCCCCCTCCCCCCGCTGCCTTCGGTCACTGCCCCAGCTACATGTTTTATCTCTCCAATTATGTAGTTTCATGCTAGGTGGTTCTGGGAGCTCAGGTCCATCCCCAACACACACACACACACACACACACACACACACACACACACACAGAAAGGGATCCTTATTCTTGCCATCGAACTGCAGAGTGAGTCACTGGGCTCCACACAGCAGGGAAAGACAATGGAAAGCAGGAATGATGGAGGTGCCACTGCATGACCACACCCAACGCCCCTATTCCTCTCAAACAAGGACATTTGTTCTTTGTCTTGCTTTTGCTGCCTAAAAGATGTCTGCTACTCCCTTTTCATCCCACCTCATTTCCATGCATTACCTCCGGCCCCCTCCGGTGGAGACGTGGTCTGGCGAACCCAGTCGGCCGGGCCTTATGCCGTCCACCCCTGAGCTCTTGCAGAAGCGACATCCTCCATGTATTTAGCATCGTGCTGCTAAGGCTTCTTCCCTGCTGAGGAAAAACATGAAAAAACCTAAGCTAAATTCTTATAATATTTATTACTACTTAACCTTGTGAAACAATGGAAAAAAACAATATTGTTTCACTTGTTGACTGGACTTTAAAGAGATGGAATTACAGAATATTAGAGAACCTGAGGAAGGAGATCAACACACACACACACACACACACACACACACACACACATTTGTTTGGTAACTTTCGCTGGCAGCAGGGATTCAGTGGCATTTAGAGGCTTCTTTAAAATGGCCCTCGTTCAGAAAGATAGGTTATTAATGCAAGCAGAGCTTTAGTCACCTTTTTGAATGTCAAGAGCATCAGGAAGCACACACTCACACACACACACACTCACACACACACACACACACAAACAATGAAACAGCCTTTAAATGAAATGTCTGCAAACGCAGTAATGACTGATGCCTGATACCTTCTTGACCATCTGCCCCCTGTGTTGATCTTCTACACCCGATTGCCGGCAATAAGGAGCAGAAGAGATTTACAGTGGTTTCTTTCGTCGCCAGTAAAATATAGACAAACATACTGTGCTTTTTCTTCAGTTTTGTACTACTTTAGCAGTCCAAGTCAGCAGATTTTATTTCAACCTTTAGTCAAAACTGCACAGAGATATATTTCCTCAGTGACATAATTAAGTTCAGCAAAATAACTCATTACAGTTGAGCTGTGAGTTTAAAAAAATCATTTTTCAGTTTATTTACCGCATTTATTTATTTGCTTATTTTGACTGTTTTCTTCACATACTTCTCTAAAATGTCTGTCTGTAGCGGAGCAAACGCAACCCGTGTTTAACCTCTGAGCCTATAGATGGTAAAGAGCACCCAAACATAGCACAGCAGTCCCTCAGTATCCAAACTCTATATATCCGAACTTTCCCTATCACAGCTGTTGAAAACTAATACCTATATATCGATATCTGATTTTTATCCTAAGCTGATCCACAATTATAAAAATTAAAGCACAAAAAAATCTAAATGAATGTAAAAAATGTACAAATAAATAACATATAATACCATACAGTGTACTGTAATAAAATAATACTGTATGTATTGTAATAAACTTTATTGTATATTGTTACTAATTTATCCAAGGCTATATACACACGTGCACAGGTGTTATCAGCTGTTTCTGCTGCAAAAACAAATTACAAACAGGTTTCCAGTGTGGGCTGTGTTCATAAGCAGAGGAGCGGCTATGTAAGCAAAAGTCATTCTGTGGTCGGAACATGACCACTTAGGGTTAAGGTTAGGGAAATACAGCATGGTGTCTCTGAAGAAGATGCCCAGAGGTCTTTAGAGACCAGACACATGGTACAGCAGGGGCAGATAGGTGGGTGAACACTGTCTTCAGGAGAACGCCATCATGCCTCAGTGGTCCACAATATTACTGGACAGCGGCTGTGCTGTAAAGTACATTTCCTGATTTTGAACGTCAGCAGTTCCAACCTGCTTCAACTAATCTAATATTTTACAACATCATATTTCTAAACGCTGCAATAAGAAACCACGATGGGAAGAATATAGTGATGTAGGGGCAGCAGGTGGCCTAGTAGTTAAAGGTGCCATTGTCCACTCAAAGAACTGAAGTTGAGAGCCCACCTCCTGCTGTAGTACCCTTGACCAAGTTAGACCTGTATTAATGGGCTAATGATTATAAGTAAATTATAATTATAACATTGTAAGTAACTTTGGAGAAAAGCAGCAGCCTAAGAAATAAATGTATATTTGTTGCGTAGATGGTCAGTCTAAAGAGCTTTTGGCCAGAAGACATGGATCGCAGCTGGGGTCTGTTTTCTTCTGCTTTCAACATAAAATATGAAGACAACTGCTTCTCAGCTGCTCCAAAGCATTGGTTTTGGCCCAATTACATCTCCATAAACATATAAAGGCTGACAGTCATGCTCATATTGTGTATTCACGGCCTGGTTGGAAGTTGGAAAAATAAACAGTGTGGTTGGACAGCAACAGGAGGACCAGGAGGTGCCGAGTGAAGGAGACTATTAAGGTCACAAAGGGAGCCCAGAGTGACCGAATCCTTCATGACTTTTAGTGCAAATTTACAGCGGTGACTCATATTCACTTAAGATGATTATGTTTCTGCTGAAAACAAATTCACCTCCAAAAAACACAGAACGTCCTTTTGGTCCGAAAGGGCTCGTTCATCTCCTGGCCCCGGCTGAATGCTTTTATTTTATTCCTTTGTTCAACCATCACTTAAACTAACACCGACTTGAAATTAACAAAGGGCACAAACAACAGCAAACATAAAGAACAGGCCAAACGCTGTCAGATCAAACACACAAGAACAAAATTCCCATTCCTCAAAACATGGCAGATACCAGTCATACGCTTTTAAGGAGGACACGTCCAAAAACAGCTTTGCATTAAGCGTCGTTTGAATTGTAAAGCCCGAAAGTCATCACTCTTGTCTGACAGAACATAAAACCACAGGGCATTCAAACACCCTTAAAACAAGCACTCAGAGAGAGTTCATTTTATACATTTAAAACCATCATCAAGAGGAATCGAGGCTTTAAATCCGCCCGGGTCTGAACGGCTCTGCTCTGCCCCCAAGGCCTGTCATCGCTATCGCTCCTAAATTTAAAAACAACAAAAAGACTCTCAGGCCCAGTTTAGATTAGTGAGTAAAAACAAAAAACAAGTCATTCATTACAACACTATTAAATGTCAACAATTATTTAAATTACATTATAATAAAAATTTTCCAAACAGAATTCGTGTCCGTCCACTGCTGCCAGGTGGGACTCACCAGGTACAGTGGGGGGGGGTGATCTCTGCAGCCAAAAGTTTCAGTGCCCTAATAGAGCTCCAGCCCCATCCATCTCACCACCGCTATTCCATTTCTGCCCTTCGCAAAGCGCCCCCTTCCGGGGCTGCCATCTCACCCTGTCAGGGGGGCAGTAGAGAGAACCTGGTGTGAACTAGACACGTGGGACAGAGTACTGCAGGGGTTCGCCATGTGGTCATGTGGTCACCGCATCATTCGGCATCCCAGCAGTGCCTCCTCACTGGAGCGGCAAGCTGATTCCACTGTCCGATGACTTTGAGCCCAGCAGGAGGCACAGTGGTTAGTGCCGCCTCCATATACTCAAAGGAGCCAGGGGTCTTGCTCTTACACTTCAAACAGGGAGGCTGATTCATTACCATAAGGAGAAGCACGTTGGGTTCAGTGCTGCCGAGGCAGTTGCTCACAGTCAGTCAAATGTGAACTAAAAAAAAATAATTACGTTTCCACCATCTCTGTTTTTTTCGGCTTGTCGGTTCCATTCGTTCAGTTGCCACTACCTCACGCGTTTATATAATAGATGTGTTTCCCACTTCTGGTTTCAGCTCTACAGCCATTTATGTTTCGTATCTGTGCTGGGCCTGGTGGACCTGAGCTGCCGCTGCCTCTCTGTGTCGGATCATTCTGGAAAACAGAGATCCCTGGGTTACCTGGCAGCAGGGCAACGGGGGAAAGTGTGCTGAAGGGAGGGAGGGTAAGAGGTCATGCCAAGGTCCCCAGGAGGTCGTGGCACAGGGGGCTCTGGCCCACGTGTTCAAAAAAAGTATGAGTCACTGCTTAGTTATTACCTACTATATATTCATTACAGCTCACCTGCCCGTGACCTGACCTCAGGTGACCAGATACTTGAAAGACCAGCAGAGCACAATATTATTTTTATTACATTTTTCAGAATTTTCCAAAAAAAAACATTTTATTTCAATATTTACATCCAGTATAAAATTTTTTTTACTTACATAAAATGTTTGAAAAAAATCTAAAAAAGTAAGCATCTTCTCCATGTGTCTTTTCTACCACAGTCCAAAGATATGTGTTTGAGATTTGTGCTAAAAGACCTGTAGAGTGTGTGTGTGTGTGTGTGTGTGTGGCCACCCTTCCAGGTGAACTTCCAACATGGCATCTCGATCACAGGAATTTCTCTCTGGTTGGTTTGTCAGCAAACACAAATTATTTAAAAAAAAAAACCTTGTCAACAAATTTCAAGCCACTCTTTTTTACACACACAATATTTTAGATCAGCACATAATACAGCATCATGTATCGTGCAAAATACAAGGATAAGAACGGGTGTGAGTAAGCAGGGTTGTCTGAATGTAAGTGAGAGTAGACAGCCGACTTGTGAAAGCCTTGGATGGGACATGGGAAGGAAGTGTGTTGTTCTCATGGGAACCAAATAAGAGCATTCGCACCACTTCATAAAAACCCACGGGTCTCCGGGGGGAGGAAAGAAACGTCACCTCGAGCTGTTAGCATCGCTACACGTCATAAAAAACATATCAGACTTGCAGATGTACCAACAGAGGCAGGAGACAGGCTGCCTGTTGAGATAAACAGAGCCATGAAAGACATTCATCTGTCCTCACGGGTCCCGGTGCGCCTCCGTCTTCAAACGCCGTGTTACAATTAAACAAATTCGGAACATCACAAAAAACATTTTTTTTAAATACACCTCGTGGCAGACGGACTCACTTTTTACTTACCGTATGGTTTCAAACGCTTTATTTGCTATTATGCAGTGTTGTCTCCTTAAATACGACCACCTTTTCACCAGCAATGATACTTCAACTTGTAGTTTAAACAAATAACAAAAAGGGAAATGTCCGTTCGCTTCACCTCTTCTCCTCGAAGCATTTCAAATTCCAGAGGTCAGTAAAAACCAAACATTTGAGGTGAACCCTGTCATCCTTCTGCACGGCCGTGATAAAGTGTTTAGTGGCCTATAAAAGGAAAGCCAGCGTCCCTCGTGAGAGGTGTGTTAGTCCGAGGACAAGAGCACAACGTGCGGTATGTTAACTTCACAAAAGCACGAACGAGGTAGCGGGTGCGAATCAGTTGTCATTCGAAGGCTGCGTGTTTGGTGCCGCGACCTGGCGCGTCACTGCGGTGCTGATGGCAGCTAACCGCTCCGGGCCTCCGAGCCACAGCAGGGTCATTTATGGCTCTCAGCACCTCCGGGTGGTGAAGACGTGCGACAAAGCGAAGACACGCGCGTCCATCGTGGTGCGTCACGCTGCCGTCTCACGCTAGAGGACAACGACGAGGGTGGCCTAGTCTCCCGCGGCTCCCCGACCAATACAGACGGGCGGAGAAACAGTCATTTTTATTTTGCCGAGTTTCCAGGACGGATGCAGCGCGACACGTGTAGTCGTGGGGTTACAACCCACTAGTGAAACGGACTGGGCCCGGAACGGGAGTCACGGTGACACGAGGCCGTTCGGAAACGCCGGACGCGAGGGAACGGCGAATGATACTAATATACACTGCAAAACTGGGCCTGGACTCCTCAGCGTGGAGGTCCACTCATACCAGTCCATCACGTATTATTTTAAAAATTATTTTAAAAATATAGAGTCCCTTACCGATCGGGGAGTCAATAAAACACTGCGTTTATGTTTGAAACAAAGCTGTTAACCTGAACGAAAGAGGCTGCTGCAAGCAGGGGAGGATAGAGCGGCGGAGAGGGAGCTCGGCGAGCCGTGAGCGATTCTTCGACTCCTGCCGCGACCCCCGTGGGAGGAGGAGAACGGCCGCTTTACCCTTTAATCGCGGAGAACAAAACAAAACAGAAGTTTGCTTTGTACCCTGATGGCCGGGAAGGGAGATATACGCAGTTATTATGCTGGATTGCTTCAGGGCCGCCGCTTTATCATAGAGATGGAGCGGCGTTACATCCTCGTGAAGGATTATCTCAGCTTCCCGAATTAAAAGAGCAGCAGGTCACAAATTATTCAGTTAAGGATAAATTAAACATTGGTTTAACCTGGAACGGTAATTGCCATTTCTTTTTTGTCGGCGGAGGAGAAAAGCCCACAACGTAATTTCCACACCCGAATTACAGCTGCTGGAAAGTGCCGACACCACAAAGCCAGAACGGGGGATATAAGTCGCCGGCGACTGAGAATTCGCAATCTGGTGCAAGTTGAAACCTCGGGGAATCGAATTCGGCTCTCGGTAAATTCGCGAGCAAAGTACCTTTTAGGCGACTAATATAAGGTCGTGTTTTGACAAAAGATTTCTTTGTTTATCACTCAGAACTGCCCCTTGCTTGGTTGGACTTCGGGGAGGTGGTGAGGGAGAACACTGGCGCGGTTAGAGTCACCTGCGTAGCTTTCTGGCAGGTACAGAGGTTACCTTCATCCTCCTTACAGCTGACGTCTTTACTGTACCCTGCCAGCTTTATTGTACGCCGCGTAGCTAGTTTTGTCATCTTTTGCGTGACTGTCCCCGTCACATTGAAGCCGACCAGCTTAGCACGGCTACTTCTGTCGGACGCAGCCTGATCGTCTTTGTTGGGTTTAACTTGGGTGGCTTTATCTCTCAACTCTCGACATCAACTTCCTGTCGAAGTTTAAGGTGTGAAAAATGAGCCTCGCTTCATCCGCCTTTGCGCGTGAGGAAAAAAGCCTTGGTGTAATAATACGGAGACGCGACTCCGCCGTTACCTTGCAGGTGCCCACCGTGGCGCATCGATATTAAATGCAGAAGAGCCAGCGCGCTTGTGCTGAAGGCAGCGGCATTGTGAATGTATTCAATATAATTTAATTTCTGATTTATTCCAGAGAATGACTTTTTCTCCTCTCCCCCCTCCCTCAAGGCACATCGAGCGCCCTTTGTTTCGTGATAAATCAATTTTGGGCCCCACATTAAAACGCGGAGTCATTAGAATGCAACAGTAGGAGTGGCTGGATATTGAATCATAAACTGCTATGAGTTAAAGCAATAAAGGATGAGGACACTCAGGGAAGTGGGAAGACAAATTACTCCGTGGCGTCATCCTTGCTCCATCGCGAGGTTGGAGTTGACCCGTGGAATGCAGAGTTCCCAGCTGGGTCCCTGATCTTTCTCAGAAAAACTGAGAAGGGCTTAGAAGAGGCAAATGCGGGTGAGGAAAATTTTAGTACAGTTTGCAAAGAAGTAAAGTGTGCGTTCATTTTTTATGTGGCGCTTTTTGCCTGATGTCACGTACAGAATTAGGCTGCTTACAAAAATTTACCTATTTAGACATTTTACCGTACCAAAAGTTTGATCGAGGGTACGGAACGAGTGGTTTCTGTCTTGCTGCTCTCGGAATGAAAGCCGTTTTTGCCCAGTCTCTTTCTCACTGTGAGGTCATGAACGCTGACCTTAGCTGAGGCTAGAGGGGTCTGCAGTTCTTTGTATGTTCTTCTGGGATTTTCTGCAATGTCTTGAATGAGTTGTCACTGCACTTGGAGTGATTTAGGCAGGTCGACCGCTCTGGGGAAGGTTGACCACTGTCTTCTCCATGTGGAGATAATGGCTCTCACTGTGGTTAGTTTGAGTCCCAGCGCCCTGGAAATATTTCAACAACTTTTTTCCGCTCACCTTTTCTGGAATTTAGTGACCGTGTCACGTGACCTCCTGCTGTACGGTTATACGCCTTAGCGTGTTACACACCTATAGGAAAGAGAGTCTGGAAGAAAATCGGCAACAGTTCCTTTCCGGCCATATGGAAATATACGATCGTCAAGAGAAGATGTACCTCTTGGATTTATCTTAAATTATTAATTCTAATATTAATATTTAAAACTCTAATTACTGACTTGATTCTGAAATGAGGCCGTGTGCATTTTCTTGGTGGCGTAGTGGTTAGAACGGCTACGCTCTTCTCCCAACACCTGGGTTTCAACCTCACCTCCTCCTGGGATGCCCTCGATACCCAGCTGCATGAATGGGTGAATTAGTGCAGGTCACTTTAAAGAAATTTGTCAGATAAATTAATAACTGCAAGTGCAATTGACTGTTTCTCTGCTGGCGAGGTCAGGAGGGGACTTCTTGCCCTGTCTGTAGTGTGGACTTCGTGTGGCAGGGTCACCGGGTCCTGCGCTGCCACCACAGCAGGAGACATGTCACCTCATGCTCACGTCAGACGGCGGCGCGGCGTGTCACGCACAGAATCTTCCTGCTCCCGTCGGCGGAATTTCGTGGTTAATTTGTCCGGAGTTATTTTCAGCTTGTTTTCCCTTCTTCAAACAGAGTAAATAGATGCCGTCTGCAGGCTCACGAGTCCTCGCCTGGGATGAAAATGTCTGAAATGAGCCTTTCCCTGCTTCTGTGTATCAGGAATACTTGTTTACTGAGGTGTTTTGGCAGCGGCGTGAAAATGACCCCGATCCCCACCCCCCGCGTGTGTCCACAGGTCCCCCTGTCAACGTGACCTGCAACATCTTCATCAACAGTTTTGGCTCCATCGCCGAGACGACGATGGTGAGTGGAGCTTCTCGGCCGGTTCAGGTCAAGCGGCTCCTGTACCCGGCGCTGCGCTCTAAACCCCTCCATCGGCAATCCACTCCACACAATATTAACCTTAAAATCAATATTTCTCTCAGTATGCTGTTAAAAAGCCTACATGTCACCCGTATGATGGCCTCCTTGGTCCTGCCCTTTGGTCAAAACGTAAGAAAAAAAAACACGATTTTAAAGATACAAACATATTTTTCAAGTTCATTTATTTTTGACTCCATTTTCCCAATTTATTTGTTTTCTAAAACATCGGAGCGCTTCACAGTGACCACAGTTTATATTTAAATATACAGCTGACAAACTGCAGGAAAGGAGCATCTACCACCTTTATTCGACTGACTTCCACAATGTTTACTGTTCCTGTCTGATGTTCTTGCATTTCAGCGATTCGTAACAGGAAGATATTGCGAGATTTATGGAATGAATCGGTCAAAAATCGGCACCGGAGAGGAGTTTCTGGCGATGACTTTTATATTTTTGCTCTTTTTAACCAAAAGTTTTCATTTGAATGCAGCTCAAAGTTAATAACTGTTAGAATGTAAAAAAATACAAAGCGTCATGCATTATTATAGCTTCATTTAAGCCTTTCAGAAGTTGACCCATAAATAAACTGGTCGAGGTCTGTATTATTAACTAAGTCAGAAGCACACATCTTGTCAGTTGCATCCATGAACTAGATGGTTCCCAGTGGACCAGTTCAGCCTCCAGTCTGCTGGGACACTTACTAATGTGCATTTTTGGGATGAAAAGGAGCCGTTCATGACTGTGCAACATCTTTAGAAGCTCATTTGAATATTTTCTCCTCCGCTGCTCATGTGCTCAGCGCCCGTGGGCTCAGTCAGTCTTCACTTAGCATTTTGATCATATAGGAGGTTCGGAGCCCATAGGTTCGACAGTCCCAGGTTGACTGGAGGTGGGGAGACTTTGCTAGGGGAGAAACGCTCCTGGAACTGAAGGTGGCGAAGCTCACACTCGGTGCTGCGAGGTGAACCCTGATGACTCCTGTGACACTAAACCTGTGTAAACAGAAGGTCCTCTTGGACACGGCGGCCCGGCGGCGCAGAGCGGCCCACCCAGCCGGAAAAAATGGCGTTTTTTTTGCTCTTTTCTTCGCTCTCCCAGCAGAGGGGAGTGAGTCAATGGGGAAGACCCTCGATAAATCTTCCGGGTTTGTCACACTGCGGTTAAAAGTGTTCCCGGCAAGAGGCGCTGTCCTCTGCAGTGACCCCCCCAACACACACACACACACACACACACACACACACACAGAAGTACCTTGCCCAGTGCATACAGTGAAAGGGTGGGTGGCGGATCTTGGAGAGAAGAAGCAGAGCACCTATTCCATTAGCTCCACTGGAACTGGTCTTTTCCAGATATTTCTTGTTTCTTTGGAGACTCGTCATGAGGCACAGTGTCAAAAAAATTATTATTGTTCTGCCAAATACCGCCAGGAGTTATCAATCACATGTAGGCTCTGTGTTCTGTGTGTGCGCGTGTGTGTGTGTGTGTGTGTGTGTGTGTGTGTGTGTGTGTGTGTGCGCGTGTGCGCACACGCCCTCCTGCGTGTCTCCATTCTGTCCACTAAACACGGCCAGAAAGCTGCTCATCTGCTGATATTCAAAACCAGCCCCATCCGAGTCCTCATGGAATGAGCAATTTTACCACGTTACAACGGTGCTGTCTTTCTGGAACTTTCTACACCGTGCAGTTCCTAGTCATACACACAAGAATGAAAAGAACGTTGACAATATAAAATCATAAAAGATATAGTGAGCAGCATAATAAAGAATAATTAAGAGTAAGTAGTAAAGAATAAATCATAATGGTAAAATAAAGTAAAATAATAAAAAGTAGCAGCTCTCTGGGCCAAATGTGCCGCCTTTCGCCTGAATCTCATTATGCGCCACTACTATAAATCATATTCCTTAGCCAGGAAAATTGTACCAAGACCATAGTGTGTGTGTGTGTGTGTGTGTGTTGTTTCTGCTCAGTGCTGATGAATGTATCACATCCGTTGCTTTGCGATTTCCACCAGTGCCTGGAAGGGTCTTATAATGTCTTTTCTTTGCGAAATACGTTTTCCGAACCGTCGTCAGTCACGTCCCGGAGAACAGGAGACGATGTCCCGCCTCCTCGCCGCTCCCGCTCCTCTTTGTCGCGTCCTCTGCGCCAGCATGTGGCTCTCGCAAGTTTTTCCGCCTCTTTCCGGACCCAGCAGACCCGCCGCAGGCAGTCCGTCGTTCCCCGGGCCGCGGCCTTCGTGTCGCCGTGGTTTCCGCTGTCGGGCGATGATGGATGGCGTGGCACTCCGAGAGCCTGTGTAAATGGAGCTGATTTACCCCGGTCCCCGAGCTTCAAACATGCGCATTAATGATTCGGCCCACGGCCTCAACGCACAGCCGCTTATCGTGGGAAGGGGTCCCGCTGCGTGTCAGAATTGCGGAGGGGCACCACGGCGCCACTCATTACGCCACGCATCACTTCATATGGGGCCCTGATGGCTTCCCTGAAGCTATGGGTGGCTTCCTTGCACAAAACAGGAAAATATCCACTTTTTACACCGACTAAACACAGTTGTCAGACTGGAATGATGCAGTTTTGGAAGCCATGTTGAAATTGGAACATATTTACTATGGATAAGTAGAGAGCAATGTGTTTTATTTTGATTTTAAAACAAAATACTACAGACACAGCTATTAAAATGTCAGTAGTAAACACGATAATTCACAGCCGGGTTAGATTCTATAAAAACTGGTTAATGGTTCATTACAAATATATAGGATAAGTTGACAGGTATCCTGCGTTTACCCACTGGGATGAAGCATAGAGCCCTACCCTACCCATCCAATGACCTGCCCACCTACCCCCCTCCAACCCTAACACACCACCTTGTAAGCTCTTCACCGGGGTCATCAGGTAGGCACCATCCTTCATTGGTGTTTTGCTGACTTAGGCCCACGACACCTCCAGATGGCTCAGCAGTGAGGCCTGGCGTCCCAGACCCACCCCCTCCAAGCCTACTAGGTCAAAGGTCCACGTAGCCCCCAATAACTATACTGCAGCCCTATCCCACCCACCCCACCTTCCCCCACTCTAGTTGAGAGCTCCTCAACCACAGCCACTGACTAGCCCTCTCAGTTACTTGCGACAATTCCTTCACCGCCTCCCTTAACCTGCGTCCTCTAACTCCAAACCCACTCAGCAGAGAAGTAATAGTTCTTGCCACAAAGCCTCTGGCACCTACCTCTACCAGCGTAACATATGCCTGCCACCCCCGCTCACGAGCCCCAGCCACTAATTCATCATACCTCAACTTCTTCTCATTTCTCATACGCTACTTCAATGTCATTAAAGTTAAATCTCATTTAAAATGAGCAAAAATTTCTCATTTTCATCTCCTTGATCTCCTGTTTTATGCGGCTTGTTGACTGAATCATCCCACAAACAGGCGTAATGTTCCTCAGCTCGCTACTGATCACCCGTGGACACTGTGGAAGTGAATTGGATGAAGGTGGCCCCACAGTCCATTTTTTTTTTCCATTGCACTTTCCTGTCAAGCACAAGTCACATTCTGTGTGCTATAAAATGAAGCTGGAGAAAATAAATCAGTGAGGAAAATGCAGGTGAGAGTAAATAAATAAAGTGGAAAATGTTTGTGCCTTTGAAAACGTGCAGCTCAGCCACACGGAGCCAGTGTGTGGCTTTGTCTGTCAAAGCATCTTGTCATGTTCTAGCATCACTTGAACAGTGTGACTGGAAACTGACCTCTTACTGACCCCTTCAGAATGTATTGTGATGATTGTGACAATCCTGTGGCCCCCTGGCTGAGAAGCCCTGCTGCGGCCGAACGCGATCAGCGGAACAGTGAGGCTAAAGCAGGTGGAGACGCTCCTTCCTTCTCGCCGCAGGACTACAGGGTGAACATCTTCCTGCGGCAGCAGTGGAACGACCCGCGGCTGGCCTACAGCGAGTACCCCGACGATTCGCTGGATCTGGACCCCTCCATGCTGGACTCCATCTGGAAGCCGGACTTGTTCTTCGCCAACGAGAAAGGGGCCAACTTCCACGAGGTGACCACTGACAACAAGCTGCTGCGCATCTCCAAGAACGGCAACGTGCTGTACAGCATACGGTGGGTTTCCGATCTTCTCCGTGCATCCGGTCTGCAGCGATACTTCTTGTCATAAATAAGTCCGAATTTTCGCGTGTCCAGTGTCCGGCATTCAGTCCAGTGGGATAACCTGAGACCGCATTTAAAAACTGTCCCGAGCAGCTGTGAGAGACTGCGAGACGCACTGCATTGTGGGAACCGTGCAGCCACGTTCTCACGTGCACCACTGGGCTTCCATTGTCTAGCTAAACATTTGTATGAATGTGACACATAGCCTTCGTCTTCTTCAAGCCAGAGTTTGGACACGAGTCAAGTTCTCAAGATCTTAATTTTACAAATATGACCCTATGTGACGTCTGCAAGTAGCTCAGATGCCCTAAGGACCTCGTAAATGTTTTAAAAAAGCAAATCTGTAACCGGTTTCTGTATTTATTTATACAGAAGAAACGATGCATTCCGTTAAAATGTTGAAATACGGAATTAAAAGAAAATTGTTTTTACCCCTTTAAATGTCGACTTTTAAAAAAGGCTCTCGGATGTAGAATGGGCAGGAATAAAAAGTTAATAGAATACAGATTTGTGAATATGTTAGAAAGGCTGTTAATGAGAACATTAGCAAAGTTATTTTCCCACATGTTGTAAGATTAATCGGCCCGTTTTTCACCTGGATAAATACAGACGCGCAGGACAAGGACAGACATGATGACAAAGAGGAATAAAGAGGGGACAGGAGCCCCTGGGCTCTGAGGTGATGGCAGCTTGAGCTCAGATGGTCACAATATACCGTCAACTCTCAGCTCCTTTGGTGAAGAAGCAGATATAGCGCTTTATATAGTAAAACAAGTGTCATTGTGATGTGTGAGTGTAAATACAGGACAAAGTTTGCGATCCAAGCAAATAATACTGTACAGCTGAGTCAACTGTAGTGGAGAACCTGGAGGCCTGACCTGCAATATTCAGTCAGGCGGCAGATTCCTGTGTTTTGCATCATACACAGTACTGTGCAAAAGTCTTTGGCATGCAACTTCAGTGTCTGTTGAGAAGTACAGGTAGATTCTTCTCTACCATCAGGGAGGTTTCTGGTTGGTCCCAAATTCATTCTGCAGCCTGAGAATGACCTCAAACACCCAATCTCAGTCATACACAACTATGTTGAGCAAAAAGAAGGAATCCTGCAACAGATGGTCTGGTCCCCACAGAGCCCTGATCTCAACATGATCAAGTCAGTCTGGGAGGACATGCAGAGACAGTCAAAGTGTGCAGAAGAACTGTGGCCAGTTCCTTCCTGTTTGGAAGAACCTACCAACTTCCACCTTAAACTGCATGCAAGTTTGCATAAGAGAATTGCTGCTGTTTTAAAGGCAAAGGGTGGTCCCACCAAATATTGATCTGACTGAGGTTTTTTTGTCTCCTGCACTTTTTAGAAGGTTTATTGATTAATAAGTATTCATGGCATTATTTTTGGAACCATCCTCGCTTTATAGCATTTTTCCCACAGGTGCCTAAGACTTTTGCACAGTCCTGTAAATAACCAGCTAAAACAAAGAACCACGTGTGTACATACAATCACAGGCAGGTGTAAAGTATTACTGACTGTGATTTATGTGCAGTGCTGTATTATATACTAATACTCAAAAATGTCTGGGAGTTTAAAATGTCCTGGCACACGGCACTGTGTAGCATTTGGTAAAAACGGCTATAGGAGGTGCAGCTGCTGGCCTCCGTCAACACACACAGGTCAGTGGAGGGGGTTTGTAGCGTCTGTGGCATCACCACCGACCACGTCCCCTGAAGTAGCGAGGAAGCCATAAAGCAGCAACCTGGAGCGGAACCGGGGGCAGCTAGGGACTGTCTCTGCGGACGGTGCAACAGCCCACAGGCCTTCACCCGCCCCACTGAAAATGACGACTCACACTGGTGGTGGGGTCCCAATTCTACTGACTGTGTGTGTGTGTGTGTGTGTGTGTGTGTGTGTGTGTGTGTGTGTGTGTGGGTGGGTGTCCACCTAATGGATGTCACGAACGTAGGACTATGGACTACAGGACTGGACAAATTTATCCGCTAAACAAATTATCCACTTATCAGGAGCCCGCTTATCCGAACTTGCATCCCTGCCAGGTGAATACGACCAAAACCGGTACCGTGGAGACAGCATCCACTCAAGTGCATTAACCACTTATCCAGTGTCCAAACTCACTGTATGAGTCCAAACTCGACTGTATGTGTGAAGCGAATAGCGTTTCCCAGATTCATTATCGATGAACATTCCGGATGGTTACACCATGTGCTGCAGCATCACGTCCCGGACAGCAGGAGAGCAAACAGTCCGCGTCCGGGGTGTCAGTGTGTTTTCCCTTTTGGGCCTCAGGGTTCAGATCATATTGCTCCTAAACTAAATAACCCGAACTGCGCATTTGCAGTCTGTACACGCCGCTTTTGTCTGGGTCCGCGCTCCCGTGTCATCAGCCCTGCTTAATAACATTCTGCCATATTGTACCACGATAAAAGGGGGGGGGAGCAGGAGTCGGCATCGAACGGCAGCTGTTGCCGCTGCTTTAATATCTGACCCACTGGATATTTTGCCGATATCTCCGCCATCGAAGCGAGATGCTGGGAGCGAAGCATAATGCAATAAAGTGCTGGCTGGGAACATATCTCACTGTTCCGTACTTGAGATGGCTGCGCGGGCCATCCGTCCATTTTCGCCGCTCCCGGAGCTGACAGGCACTCAATCGAACAGAGTCAGATGCACCGGGGTGTTTTGGAGAAAATTGCTTATAAATAACAGCGCTATCAGTGCCGGGGAAGGAGATGCTATCGGCGTGGAGCGTGCGAGAGGAGAGCAGCCCGAGTCGCACTCAGAAAAGCCCGAAACCAGACAAACACGCACCCGTCACGCAGGTGAGATGCTCCCCGTCGGGTTGACTTCGCGACGGACAGCGGCAGGCCATCGTTCGGGTCGGCCCTCTCTCCAAAGATGTACGGCGTCTTACATTGACAGTGTCACAGCAACCGGACACAGTTCCCCAGTTGACCAGCAGGGTCACAATAAGCAAGGCTGGTCACACCTGTTCCCCCTCAACCATCTCCCCAGTCTTTAGAAGTTAGCAACTCCTTGCATTCTCTGTTGAACCTCAACCGGCACTTGAGACGATCCAGCCTGCTTTGAGCGTCTGCCCCCGTGTCACCCCGTGTCACCCTGCTCTTCTTTTCAGACCCTGTGCGTTTCCTGCACGTCCCTGTTTCCCGAGACCTCAGTCCTCCATGTCTACGGGTCTCCCTGTCCCTCCTGCTCACCAAGCCCTCCTCTCGTTGTGTCCCTGAGTCTTCATTTCGTCGCCACATTCAAGTTCCCTCCTGTTCTCAGCGCCTCTTTGTCACTTAAATCTCTTATTCGCGGTAAATATCTCCTGCGCTCAAGTTCGCGCAAGCAGCCGTGACAGACGTGCAGCTGCTTTAACCTTCAGTCAGTGAAAAACAAAGTGGCGTAAAAGATAGAAGGAGTCATAATTTGGACACAGAACTTGAAGTGTGTGGGTGTGATAAAATGCTGAGAAAACTGTCGTAAGAAATGTGGGAAAATTAGAGAAAATGTAACACAAGGTTTAGCAGAGCAAGGTGTGGACTGTTCCGTTCTCCCTGGTTCCTGACACATCGGCTCCTCGTGTTAAATAGTGCCGAGTTAAAGATTTTCAAACATGGCAACATTTCAAACTAAATTTATTTTCTCCGCATTTCTGTTTTATACTGATTTTACAGTGAAAGTTACATATTTAGCCTCCAAACTGACAGATGGCAGTAAAGAGCCGCCAAACAGAGTAGATGTGTAGGACCGCCTTTATTCTACTCTCCACCACAGTGTTTACGGCTCGGGTGTCCCCAAGTGCCAGCGGTCAATAACAAGGTGAGAAACGCTGCGCTTGCAAATCAGAGCCGAGTAGAATTTTTCCAACTTAAATTCGCTTTTCTGGCGCTTCAACTTATTTAAACAGATGGAAATAATGTCCTTATAATTGTTATATTAAAGATTTTTACAGAACATGACCAGCAGATAAACAGAGGAACCTCTGTATGGATTGTGGCTAAGAAGGTGCCTTGGGGTTATGAACCACAAGAGACTTCTGCAGCCAGTTATGTTTGTAGGTTATGTTTCCAGAACTTTCTAGACACCCCACTCCTGTGTTTATCCTACTGGGTTATTTTTGTTTGGCTCAAACCCGTCTCAAGATGAATAAGACATGTTGTGTCGCAGCAGGGAGCGAGTTGGGGGTCGCACCCGACAGCTGCTGCCCATTTCTCCCCGCCGTGTCTCACCGGCTGTAGCTCCTCCTGAAAGATTTAACGGTCGACCACAACGTGCCCCTCCGCCCGGGCCATAGCGCTGTGGTAAACAAACATGGTGGAAGACGTAGCTGCGGTTCCGTGAGGTTCGGGACCCCAGGCTCAACGAAACGGCGGCAGGGCGGGAGCCCTCAGGTCTCGCTGTGCCACAGCAGGGTCGTGAACCGATGCCAGGTGGTGACCCTTCACAGCCAGGTCACATCTCCAGTTGCTGAGTCAGGTGTCACTGCACTGCGACAGCTGGCTGGACCCCCCCCCCTCCCCGGCACCTGCGTTACCTTCTCCGCAAACACACACACACATGCGCGCTGAACCCTGTACAATGGCACTTTGTTTTTCACGCTAAAAAATTTAATTTTCATTTTATTGCAGTCAACGAACGCAAAGTCAGTTTCCTTCCCAACATTTATTTTTATTGACTGTTAATATCATTTAACTGACATTTTCCTCTAAAGTGGCCTGAAATACTGAGTTTGGACCCTAAACTGCTTCCGCTGATTTAACCATTCATACAGCTGGCTAACTTTTACTATATTAATTCAGGGCAAGTACCTCTGTCGAGGGGGATTCAACCCCAATTTCCAGGCGATGCCTCTAAGCACTGCGCCACCTGCTGACTGAGATTAGTTTTGCCACTTGAAAATAACTCCAAATGTGGAGACAAACATTGGCGCTGTGAAGTGTTTTTTGAAAATGCGATACGGTAACAGCCGACACGTTTTCAACAAATATTACATTTCATAATGTTGCGCCAGTAGTCAGTGTCAGCAATTACTGTAAAATTTAGTAGAACGGAATCGTACGTCGTAATTATTACACGTGGAATAAAATCCTCTTCCTTCACTTGTTCTGTGTTTATATGCTGGGTATTTTCACTGTAACATTAATTCCCGGCATCACTACATGCAGCGCTGACCAGCAGAGCTCTGGAGACACGTCGCACTGAGGCAGATCCATCTGCATATGTTTTATTTGCATATTTATACACGCCTCTGCTATTCCAACTTGAGCAACAGCGTTAACGCAACACAGGTAATACAGGTAACTCAGGTAATGCAGGTAATACCTGTAATACAGGAGAGATCCGTTCCATTTACCTCCGTCTTCATTCCACGCTATTCTAAGATTCGAGGGATTTTAAATTTAATAGCATCCGGCCAAGGATCTGGTTTTTCCCTGTTAAGTGCGCCCAGTGAGACCACCCCCCCCTCACCTGTCTCTCTGACCTGTCAACAGGATCACGCTGGTCCTCGCCTGCCCCATGGACCTGAAGAACTTCCCCATGGATGTCCAGACATGCATCATGCAGCTGGAGAGCTGTAAGTAGACCTCGGTCCCTGTCCGTCGGGGGGGATGGTTGGGGTTGGGGTCGTGTGTCATCGGAGGCGTTTGCAGGGACGGCCGCGTCCCACCTGACCAGCTGCCGGCCTTCTCCCCCAGTCGGATACACCATGAACGACCTCATCTTCGAGTGGGACGAGAAGGGAGCCGTGCAGGTGGCCGACGGCTTGACGCTGCCGCAGTTCATCCTCAAGGAGGAGAAGGACCTGCGCTACTGCACCAAGCACTACAACACAGGTGAGACCTCCCCACAGGAGTTCAGGCTTCCCTGCACTGTGGCAGCTGCATTTGTGGAATTGCCAGAATGGGGACGTCATCCCCTCCCCGGGCTCATCCGAACTACGGGAAACCATCTGTCTCCCCCCGATCCAGCACCCCCCTCCCCGGGGTTCATTATGCTCCACACACAGCGGGAACAAGGCCTGAAGGCCATTCTCACTGCAGCAGAAATGGAAGGAAAATAACAAAAATTACAACACAATACTACAAGTACCTATAACGCCAGTTTAGTGGGGGAAAAAAAAATCTGGGCAAATAAAAAGCGTCACTGCTCACGAGTGTTTAGCTGTGTGGAAAACATATTAGAAACACGTGAAAAAATGAGCAGTTATTGGCTCTGACGCCCTGATGCGCCCGTCGCTCTGTGACGTGTGTAGATTGTAGCTGTGTTTGCTGAAGAAGAATAACCTGGTAGAAAACCAGGTATGGGAAGGTATTGGGCAGACGGATGGGGTTTTAGGGGAACGACGACTCGGCGGTGTGGAACATGGAGAGACAGGGAGAAGTGACACGATGGCGGTGGAGTAAACTGTCCGAGGGGCCCTTGTAGAACGTTTCCCTCCTGAACCCAACCAGCGCTGTGGACGCAGTGCTTCCGGTTGTGCGGAGTCAGTTGACAGGGTGGGCGATGAGGATGGTGATGTTGTCTCCTGTCGTCACCAAGGGGACCCCCAGCAGACACGGTGGCCTCCGGTTAACTGGCCACCTATTTATTTAGCTCTGACAGCAAGAGCGAGAAGTTAATGTCGAGCAGTTATGATGTTTATCTTCAGTTTGTTGCCCTTTATCTCAGTTATTACAGGAAACCTCACAAACACCTCAACCCTGATTCCAACATCTAAGCCTGACCCCAGTCCCAGCCACAGCCCCTAACCATGACCTTAAGCATCCTCCTGTGCTCTGAGGAGATCGTCTTTGTCTTCATCACCCTGACCTCTTGAAACCTGCCTCCAGGGTCCAGGGCACCCATATCTGTCACCATCCTGCACCTACACTCACCGGTGTAATTTATTTTACCAAAACCAACGTGATGATGGGGACGAGCGGGTAGTTCTGTTCCACCTCGGGCTTCTCCACCGTCCCCCGAAAAAAGCAGGTAGGGCACTTTTTAATCAGACCAACAAAGAACGCTTTTCACACGAGAAGCTGCCGCAGTCTGCGGACGCTGCATGTCGCAGCAGTAAAAGCAGCCGGTCTCCTTCAAAACAAGCCTCTTTTACGGGTTCCTGCAATCCGACTGAAAGTCACCGCTGAAGACACACGGAGCCGTCATTAAACAGGCCGCCCGTCCCTGAGCGAGACGCGACCGTCGAATCACCCTGACGGACAAAACCCACCGCCGCTCCTCAAAAACACGCCGTTAAAAAGGATGACAGAGAAACCAGAAATCCACTAATAATAAACCAAGTCTAACGTGTCCCGACTGGAGGAGACCGATACTCCACTAAGTCAGAGATGAGGCTGAGCATCACGGTTGCCTATGCAGCCCAGCTACATAGAAAAGATTAGCCTTATTATTATTATTATTATTATTATTATTATTATTAGTATTATTATTGGGTGTAGACTTGTTATCGGTTATGTTTATGCACTAAGCCGTTGCTAACGCTGCGCAGAAGGGCAGATTTTTCATCGGTTTTGCTCTCGGCTGGACGGGAGAAGATGCAGAGCAGTCAGACGGAAAATTAGTTTTCGCAGAAACCGGGTTTTTCTTTGTTCTGGAGATGCCAACGCCGGCCGGAAGCCAGCCTTTTTTAACCGTGTAAATAAATGGCAGCAGCGCGTCGCGATTGGCGCTGATGTCAAAAGGAGGAAATTTCCTAACAAATTTTGCCCCGCAGGTAAATTCACCTGCATCGAGGCCCGTTTCCATCTGGAGAGGCAGATGGGATACTACCTGATCCAGATGTACATCCCCAGCCTGCTCATTGTCATCCTGTCCTGGGTGTCCTTTTGGATCAACATGGATGCCGCGCCTGCTCGGGTGGGCCTGGGCATCACCACCGTGCTCACCATGACCACCCAGAGCTCCGGCTCCCGAGCCTCCCTGCCCAAGGTGAGCAAGGCATGCTGGTTATACCCATCCTCATCTTGGGGACTTGTTGTTGGACCCACAACTCTGGTTCCATATCTCTGGTTCTTAAACTAGTCTCCATCTCTGCTACCTGGCCCTCATTTTTGGTTGTAATGTTTAGATCCCCATTCTTAGGTCCTCATCTTTACATCTCCGTCTTTTGCCCTTAGCTTTGGTCCTCATCTCTATGTCTCCATTTTGAGCCTCATCTTTAGATCCCAATATTTTTCCCTCAACTTCAATCCTCCTTGTTGGTCCTCATCTTTAGATCCCCATCTTTGGTCCTAATCCTTCATACCAATTAAATGATCCCATTCCTTCAGTCCTAGACCTGTGATTCCAGGCTGATGTTTTCAATCTGTAAGCCTCATTGCAGCAGTTCTGATTCTAGTTCAATTCATCTCAATTTCTCCCTCTTCCTCCTCAATGAGAGTTTCGAGGACACCGTCAGTCCAAGGCCAACCTCCAGTGACTCCTGTTCTGTTAACACAGGGCAAATATTGGTCCATTGTGCCGCTACACACATTAGTAGCTTTTGGTGGGGTCCCAGGCTGTGTTCAAATGTTTGAGAAGCACTCTCTGCAGACAGTTTGAAACGGCTCTCGTGTGTATAGTACAGCCCCGTCCCAGAATGCTGGGACAGGACGGTTATCTGCTTAGAAACTCCTCCAGGACCTGGGCTGGTTCAAAATTTGTTTTGCTCGTGACACCAAACAACCACAATCAGTTTTTCAACCACAGCCATAGCTTCGTAACAGACTCAACAGTTTATCCTCTCGGTCGGTTATGTAAAGATCTCAGATATAGCTGCAGCTTCTTTTCATATTTTTTTTAACTACATTAAAATTATTTTAAAATAACTGCATAAAAGGTCTCTGCAAACTCCTATTCGCTGCCAGTTGCTGACTGATCCATCGTATACAGCTCCATTCTCATAGCTCAAATTTGAACTATAAACACTGTGCAAGTGAGCTGAGTTTAGGTGGTTCCACAGTCATGTTCCTTTTATAATGCTCTTCACTGCCATCTCTCAGGTGGACAGGTAAACACTGTCTATTAACAAAAGAAAATGTTGAAAAGAAATATAAAATTCAATTAAAAATAAGCAAACAATCCCTATAGTGAGGAGTTAGTGTATGAATGAGCCAAAATGGTCCAGCTGGTTGAAAAATGGCTGCATTATAGTGAAGATGTACAAGAAACCTTTTCTTTTTTTAGGTGACTCGGAGCATTGAGTGAGGTTTAAATCTCAACTGGACACATGACCGTTGTGCGTGACTACGTGAACACGGACACCTCTGCTGGTGTCAGGAGGGGCAAGTTGTTCACTTCACATAGCTATGGCCCCGGAACACGTCCCTCCACCTTGTTTGTGGACATCAGCTGATTCACCCAAGTGAACCATGATTCCTGCTCAGTTGAGCTGTCACAGTAATGATCATACACTGCTGCAGAGCTGGAGAGCATGTGCACACACACACACACACACACACACACACAGCAATCCATTAAAAACTCCCATGTCCAGTAGAGGGGAACAGAGGGTGGGCTGGTGTCCAGAGATCAGACCTTCCTACCAACAACCAGTAGAGCTGTTTTGCAGAGATGGACAGGGTTGTCGTTTGGGGAAGAGGAATTTCATACTAGGCCTTTATGACTTCTGGGAATGACCCTGGGGATGTGCCCCCCCATCAAAAACTTTACCATCGAGTATTTTCACTTAACCCATCAGTGTCCAGTGTCACTCTGTACAGCACAGTGGCCTGAAAAAGCTCTGTGTGACCTTGAGGGCTCTGACTGTGACAACACGTGTCGAACACGAAGGAGACGTATGGGGCTGTGCTGAGATTCACTTTCAGCTCAGCTTCCAGCGTTCAGCGTTCCCCAAGTTTTTCATCTCAATTCCTTCTGCACATTTTTTTACAGCCTAAAAAAATATGCAGGTAACAATTTTTCCCTTTCATGTTTATTTCATAGAATTGTGTCTATCGCAATGAATGCAATTTTTTGTTTGTTTTTTTTTATTTTATGTGATGCAACTTTTTTTCTGATTTTCGTTTTTACTGTAATGTTGACAACGAGTTTGTTCTCAGACTTCTTCTCACAGAAAATATGAGTGGACGCGCATTCAAAACTGGGTGTCGGTCTTCCCATCAAATCGATTCTGGTTTTAGTAAAATAACTGTCAAACTTCTCCTCCCTAGTTGTTTTCGTTTTGATCATTTCAGTGCCGTCACCGGTGAAAAATACTGACCAGCCACTCAGCGTAAGATATATTTGACTGTAGTTTATCTAAAGGTTTAGTTTCCATTTATTTTACGATAAATTTTGCTAAAAAAAAAACAGATCATATATATGGACACTCCCTCACTCACTCATTCTCAGTAAGCCCTTGTTCAGGTCAGGGTCACTGCGGTCCGCACCCTCTGCGGTCCTGCAATATTATGAACAAGGTCAACATTTTTTAAAAATAATAATCTGGTTGCCAACGGTTGTTAAAGAGGGAGAGTCGGCCAGTCAAACAGCACAGCGTCTTTGCCTTGCCGAGCGCCGGCTGCCGGCAGGTCGTGGCCGTCCGCAGGCAGGAGACCAAAAAAGCCATTTACACTCGAATTTAAGGCATTATTACTTTTTTCATAACTCGGTCAATACTGGAGCGTAGTGACAATAACTCTTCTCTAAATTGGTTATTGGATTTGCCTGCGGTGCTGCAGGAAAACATTTTGCTCGGTAATCTGTGTTAGTTGTTGGGCTTTTTCCCCACAAAGCTTTACCATAGTTACGTGGTATAAATGGTACTTAAAAGGAGAGGTGCAGAATGATACGCTGCATGATCCGCTCAGACTCCTTGTGATATGAATTGTCCCGGCGCAAGTTTTCGAAGATGCGAACGTTGTCTGTTTCATTTATTCGTGTTTATTCACACCGTCTTCCGTCATCCCGTTTTGTACAGCTCCCATCTGCAGCGGAATCAACACGACCTGTGCTCACCTGGCAGGGCCTATAGATGGCGCTAAAGAGCGCCCTAACGGAACAGCCGTGTCGGACCCCCTTACAGAACCTGGCTTCCGTAGTGTTTGCTGCTCATTTTCACGTCTTCATTTTCAGGCACTTTAAAATAGATCTATTACTGTTTTAAATCTAAAATCAACATTTTTTAAAAATTGTTTTATTTTTCACGTTTGTTTACACGGAGGCACCGAGGGTCGTCTGTATTATGAAGCTTTTGTTATAGCATTTGTGTTTCAGATGATATGAGTTAATTTAATATTTAATTTATTTTTATATATTTATAATGTAGGCCCTGGACTGTCGTGCTCCTGACCAGGGCAGAGCATTCATTGATAATGGATTGATGGGTAGGTGGATGGATGGACAGATGGGTTAGTGGGTGGGTGGATGGATGGATGGACAGATGGGTGGATGGATGGACAGATGGGTTAGTGGGTGGATGGATGGACAGATGGGTGGATGGATGGACAGATGGGTTAGTGGGTGGGTGGATGGATTGATGNTTTATTTTTATATATTTATAATGTAGGCCCTGGACTGTCGTGCTCCTGACCAGGGCAGAGCATTCATTGATAATGGATTGATGGGTAGGTGGATGGATGGACAGATGGGTTAGTGGGTGGGTGGATGGATGGATGGACAGATGGGTGGATGGATGGACAGATGGGTTAGTGGGTGGATGGATGGACAGATGGGTTAGTGGGTGGGTGGGTGGATGGATGGATGGATGGACAAATGGTGGATGGATGGATGGATGGATGGATGGAGGGATGGGATAGTGGGTGAGTGGATGGATGGATGGATGAATGGGTGTTTACCATGCACTTCTGAAAGTCAAGAACTTACAACTTAGGTTATTATTTAGGTTTTGTGAGGGACCGGTAAAGATTTGTGGCTGAGGCAGACAGTGAGCATTTGCTCGCGTAGCTGGTTTTCCACATAAACCTGTTTTAAAACACCCTTGGTCTCCATTCCAGTGGCGGCATTTAAGGGTTTCAACATCCACCTTCTGCAACCCTACATTTACACTTTTATTGATGGTAGCTTGCAAACACACCAGATTGCAAACAGACCTCCAGCCCATGTTTGTGTTCGCTGAGCAGACTGTGTTCTGGGTTCTCTTGATTTTTCCGCTATTTTCCCGCTATCTTGCTAACTTTTGAGGCCCGTTCCCTCTGATGAGCCCGCCTGCGCTTCCCACAGGTCTCCTACGTGAAGGCCATTGACATCTGGATGGCCGTTTGCCTGCTCTTTGTCTTCTCTGCCCTGCTGGAATACGCGGCCGTCAACTTCATCGCCCGGCAACACAAGGAGCTGCTGCGGTTCCGCAGGAGGAGGCGGCACCTCAAGGTGAGCATGCCCGTCTCCCCTTTCCTTCTCCCAGCATGCTGCTGGAGACACTGGGATGCTCCTACAGACGCAGCCCCCCTCCACTGCTATTCTATCTGTTTCCACTGTGGAGGCAGACAGAAATATATGAGCATTTTACCATGATTGTACCACATGGGGTGGTATGGTAATGAAATGTTGTTCATACAGTCTGCCATGTTAACTCAGTGCAATGCTTTTGTCCAGCTTAATGGCCAGCAGGCTGAGTAGTGGTTTGAACTTCTGGCACTTACGTTTCAAAGTCCAGCATCTGAATCCCACCTGCTGCTGAACTACCCTTAACAAGGTACTTACCCAAAGTTAACCCAGTAAAAGTTACTTTGCACATCTACAGATGGGTGAAGGGATCCTGTACGACAACAATATATGTCATTTCAATACAGTGGGGTTAAAAATGGTGTTTTTGTCTGTTACTCAGTCCTGTCACCTTCACGATGGGTGGGAAAGCGTTGCTTTAAAGCCAGTGGCCACTTCTCTTACGCCATGTCAGTCGGTGGCAGGTTTGCAGAAGAAACAGATTTGTTCCAGTACGACGCAGCTCCTGCGCAGCCGTCGGGCTCCCTTTTACACTCGTACAGCACAGTTCAGTGAGGAAAACAGTCGTAAAGAAAAGAAAGTAATATAGTAATAAAGTAATAAAGTAAAGCAGAAAATAAAAAATCAATAATAAATGAAAGCCACTTGTCCGTATTGCCTTATATAATCCAGTAGTTTCTAGCGACAACAAGTCACTCTGCGTGCAGCACAGTTTCAAGATGCCGGGCATCTGATACAAGAACTGATCGATAAAAACAGTTAAACATTAAAAGAGAGGGTTTTGAAAACAGGTAAGAGACCGTCTTTTAGTGGTTCTGTGCTTTGCAGTGCAGTTTAGTCTTCAAATGTCACTCGGATGTCAATAGTGACCCCCCTCCCCCCGCGTTGCTCAAAAGCTCAATTTAACATGAGGAGGAGGAAGCGTTTAAAACACAGATGATGCTCCAACCAGCTGCAGAAAAGGAGGCAATGAGACCAGAAGCTCTTTGAAACAAGAGCCGCACTATTTAAAAAACAAGCTGTCCAGAGACAGGTTAAATCTGCAGGTTTCTTAGAATCACAGTAAGATATAAATAAGATAAAAAAGATAAATTTTAAGAAGACAAGATTTAGGATAAGAGATAAGAGATGTTTAAGAAGACAAGATTTTCCATTTTCCTTTGTTGTTAGTACAGGGCGTCTTTAACAGAAATATGCCCTGTACCTGCCTCTTCAACTAGTGTTCAAACTTATTCAAAATATACAGACCCAGACACTGGACAAGTGGGTACTGGTAGCTGAAGGAAAATATAACATTTAAAGAAGTAAGTTTTGTTATAACAGCAAAATATCAAACGTGTTGTCGTCATTGTCCTCTTGGTTTTGGAATTAATTTCAGTTCATTTCTGGGGTTTTCATCTCGGAGACCTTTTTTTTACTAAGAAACAGTCATTTGACCCCCTAAAAACAAGAGTACACCTAAAAGGATCATTTTAAAGGGCAAGTTAACCTTGTATATGAGGAATGGAGGTTACCTCAATGCTGCAAGTTGTTTCAGAGAAAAGAGTGAGCTAAACAAATAAATGTAAATGTAATAATATCAAACTGTGCCTTTGCTGAACACAAGAACAATCTGTGTCACTGGATCTACCAGCCGATCATCATTACATTATTATTATTATTATTATTATTATTATTATTATTATTAGCTTGTTTGTAGATCATGTAGCCTGGTGTTTTACTGGAACTGCTCGTGTCAAGTACCTTCTTACAGGGTATTAGATGTCTGGTTATAATTCCAGGTCCTTAACCAGAATACCGCCTGCAGCTTTACGGGTTCAGAGCAGAACATCAACGACCCAAAGACCCTTTTCCCAGCTGCGGTGTCTGGGATGCACATTTCAGTGCTTTATTTCTGCGTGGAAAAACGCTCACAGTGATCATTTTGATCATCATCGATTTCTGATAAACATCACCGCGTCGTGCCTTTTGACTTTCAAAACACTCCCCTCAACGTCCTACAGCGTGCTCCGCTTAAGACCAGCCCACTTCGCGTAGCGGAGTCAAGAATGTTTTTTGGCAGACTAAATGCGCATCCTTACGGAAGATGCTGGAAACGAGACCCTTGCGAATCAATACTTTGTCCAGAAGCGAGACGCAGTAATTCACACGCGTTTCCCCATCTGCCTCCCTGCAAAACGCCACGCGGTACGGCTCCGGTCAGGGATGGTGAAGAGCGCGAACGCGTTCGGCGCAATAACTTCCAACAGATTTCTTTGCAGTGGCTGTAATCCTCTGTTTAATATCAGCTGCGACCTCCGCCGTCCCGACAGACGGTTGTCCACGCCGGTTTGCGTTCGATCCCATTGCGCGCCGCTTCGCCACCCCATCCTGCATTGTGTTCTCTGCTGGAACACTGGGATTAAGAAACTTCTCTGCGAACGTCGCGCACGTTTCCTTTATGGATTCCGTCTGCAAACAGCCGGCGGCCGTAGCCCTACAGTCGCGAGACGGGCGAGCATCTATTACTGAATCAATATCGCACGGGCCTGAGGCGGCCCACTTTCGAGCGGAACGCCCTGCATATACCTATGGCTCCAAATTGGGACTGTTGTGTTATTGCCGGAGAGATAACCTGTTTTGTTGCCGTCAGGGTTGTCGTATTGAACCGAGAAAGTGGCGGGTTAAACGTGGGGATCGAGGGAAACCGATACACGCGCCCCTGACGGAGACCCGAGCGGCTAAAAGCTCCGAATGGCAAAGCCAAAGGGCCAGATCCCTGAGGGACGTGGCTGTCGATACGCTCCTGAGGGGATTTAGTCCCATTTTGGGCCGGGTTTTAAAGCAGGGGGAAGCTCTCCCCTCACAAAGTTGGACCCAAAGCGCTCTGATTTTGGCGTACCAGACGGAGGCCCTCCGTTCGCCACGATGGCATCAAACAGACGCAGGGGGTCTGAGAGGCGCGTGACATGAACCGCGATGCGCTCCTGCAATAACGCCCCGGCAGCGGGGCGGAACCACAGCGTGCGTCGTCGCGCTGTTTGGACAGAGGACGCGTCACATCAAAAGCCCAAAAAAGGAGTGATATTGTGCCTCTTGGGGGGGGTTTCAGTAGGTACGCGCCGCGGTGCTCTTCATCAGGCCAACACGGCCGCAGCCCTGGAAGGAGAAATGGTCTCTCTGCTCTCCACCACACAGCTTCTTTTCAAATTAACCTGCTTGACCACTATTGCCGGGCGGGGGGGGGGGGGGGGTAGGACAGGAGCAGAGGGGTNGGGGGGGGGGGGGGGGGGGGGGGGGGGGGGGGGGGGCAGCAGAGGAGAGCAGCGGCTTGACAGAAACCCTACATTACCGCCCCTGGAAACCATCAGTCAGGAGTCACTGACACTCCACCGCTCTTTATTACAAACCCGCGTCAGACACCCGCGACCAGAAAGGCTCCACGAGAAATGCTGCCCCCTGCTGGCTGGCCAGGGAGGGCGGCTGCACCCAGCAACACATCTGCTTGAGACAAACAAGCCCCGAAGATTAATTTAATATTCCGGAAATTAACATTTATATTGCTAGTTTGTATTGCTGGCGTAAAAGCTTTTAATCGCTCTGCAGAGGAAACGGTAATAAAATGGGCGGCAAAATAAAAAAGTTACACTTCGATAATCACATGAATAAGCAGCACTGAAGTGCTGGATTTGGAGAAATCTGCTCAGAGGGTCTCTGCCCGCGTGGAAATCGCTGAATAAACAGAACCCCTCCGAGAGGAGAAGTGCGGAAACCTGCCGCTGCCGTAAGCGATCCGGCCACACGCGCCGATCCGGATGTCGCGTCACAGTTCGGCAGTTTTCCGCAAGAGAGACGACCGAGATTGCGAGCGATGACGTTTCCGGAAGAATCCGGGGTCCGGTTGCAGAAAACAGGACTCCGCTGCGCACTGGGCAACTCTCCCACCTGGGTCACGATTGGTCATCCTGGGGGGGAAAGGGCGGGGCGCGTGGCGAGTAAAGCCCTCCTCCTGTTGCTCGCTGTACGACGGCCTGGGTGAAGAAATGAGAGCGGTGAGCTCCTCTTCCCACCCCGGACCGCCGGTGACAAGGGCTCATTAGCAAAAAAGCCCTCGATTGACTGGGGATAATCGGCCCATTAGGGACAAACCGCCCTTCAGGGACTCGCGCTGGGGACGGTTTTTTTTTCCCTTGCAAAATCGTGATTGGGGTTGTCCACCTTGTACGCTCTGGAGATAAGCGTGAGAAGCATCAATGTAAATAATTAGTGGAAGTGAGTCCCGCACCTGCGCCACTCTGCAGGCTCAATAAGACCCCCCGCCCCCACACGCACGTCCAGCCTTGCCACTTCCCACATTTTCAGCAGCTCCTTAATGCCTAAGAAATGCCTCTTCAGCTCTGCGTCCAACGTCCTGTGGACAACAGCGACCCACCAATGGCCGTGCTTTGGAAGCGGCGCGGCGGGGCAGCTGCGGCGACCGATGCGCATTCCCAAATCGCTTGGCGCAAAAATGTGTGCAGACGTGTGTGAACGCAACTGAGTTTCCTGCCCTGTTGGAGACGAGTCCTGTAATGGGGGAAAAAGGGTGGAAAAATCACATTAGTGAGCATATGGAGCTGTTACCGCTGCCAAAAAAGCAGCAGTAATTCACCGAGCGACCATCCCGTCAGTTACAAACATCTGTATGCACAACCACACACACACACACACACACACACACACACACACAACTATATACATATCATGAGAAAGTAAAGGCAGAAATTGACAGCCAGTCCATGAAACAGGGTTTATGAGTTTGGGTAATCGCCAGGTCAAAGGTCATGAGCGTAATAGAATAGAGCCATTGGTGGGAATCCAGCAGATGTTACTGTAAACATTACGGACGGTTACATGGTAATAACGTAGCTGCTGATATCTCTCCCTGTGGGCTGTGTACTCTCCTCTAGCATGTTTACCTGGCTCGCCAAGTTTGTACCATTGCGGTAAAGTGAGGGAAGGGCAGTACGGGCTGGAGCTACCGGATAACCTCTCAAGGTGCTTATTTCCATCAAAGAGACACTTTGAATAAACAGCATCAATCACCGGTGAAAAACGGGAGCGTCGAAGCGGCCGGCTCCGTTTCACCGGGGTTCGTATCGCGGTTGGGCATCGGCCTTCTATCTATAACAAGACGCAAATGCATCCGAGGACCGAGAAGCCACGGCGGCATCATTTGTTCTGCGTTTCCGCTCTCCCCTCCTCTCCTGAGATCGGCCAAGAAATACTCTGAAAGGCGCAGCTACCCAGGTTTGCTGACATGAACGTCGGTCCCCCGTCTGCGACGCCGGTAACTTCCGGCGCGGACTTGCAGTGTGAACGTCTCTCCATCCATTCACTTGTTATCCTCACCAAACAATGAGCCTTAAAGCTTGTAATAAGATTCGTCTCTGTACTGAAGCCACATTCATTTGATATAGACCCACTAGCCGCATCACTAGAAAGCTAATTTCTATATGTTTTCAGATATTAGAATTGCCCATGTGAGAGATGTGTGCTATTCTGACTCTGCATTTATCTGTCCCTATTTATGCATTTACATGCTATTATTTATTTTAATGCATTTTACCCTTTCTTCCTCATGGCTGGTTATCTAATTCTAGCACGAGAGCCACAGGAACGCAGACACGCACCTCCTCTGTCGCGACCCCAGCCGCTTTGCTCCACGGGCCGCACTTTTCACCTGGAGTCGTAGGGACATCGCGTGGAGGGGGGCGCTGTTTGCCCGCCCAGGCACAGATTCACACTGGGCTTGTTTTATTACCGCTGCAATGCGTTTCTTCCGTTTAGCGGATGCTCTTCAGCGTCCTGCAAGGCCGACCTGCCAATACAGGCGTACAAAAAGACGCGGTTCCGGAGATAAATGCTAATCGAGGTAAACAGCGCGGTGAGCCGGGAAGCAGAACAGTTAAATGCGGCACTTTAGTTTGCGGCGCCGAGCGTCGAAATTGCGCGGATTCGATGGCGACTCCTGTCAAAATGTCTAGATGTATGTAAATGCGACCGTGAATGCGAGAAAAGGGCCCGAAGGATTACTGCTGCGGAAAGTGCCGGAGGGGTGCCCCCCCTCCCCTCCCCTTCCCCCGGTGCCTTTACCACCAGGTGCCTGTCACCTGCCGCCGGATCATACGGTGCTTAACCTCAGAGAAAACGAAACGTAATATTCGGCGTCATTTCGGAACGAGCTGCTGAGAAGGAACTTGCGTTTGGGGCAGAAAGCGGCGTGTGTTCCGTTTGGCTCCTCCGGACACCTGTCTTCCGACCGGGGTGGACGGACCTGGGAGACGCTTGTCCTCATTATGGCGCCTTTTAATCTCCGCCATTAATCACTCCGGCAGCGCCAGAGATACGGCGCCATCAGTCAGGGGCGACGTGCGTGATGGATGAAGGAGGTGCAGAGGCCTTCAACGTTGCCAAGGCACGTGACTTGCAAATCGGAGCACCGGCCGCATCCCACCTATAAATTGCTCTCCGCCGCACCTTGAAGGGCACACGCCTCGGTTCGGACCAAATTATTTTTCCCCTTTTCTGAGCCGAAATAAAAATGGAGGCCCTGGCTGGCGCTCGGCTTTAATGGCGCATTTCTGATTAGGACGGGGGGCGATGAATCAGGGCCGGGTGCGTCGGCGGAGACGGTGCTGGCGACTCAACAAGGAGAGCGAGGGAGGCGATGGCTCACACTTAAAGCCCCACGTCACGTCGCCCAGCCACCTCATAAATCATACGGCAGGAGAAATAAAGGAGAGCATCCGAGATCCTTACGAATGGCGAAGGACACCGGGAGATCGAAATCCCCACCGGCGGAAGCGCCCGTGGATTGGATGGCGGGATGCGGTGCGCATTTCCCTCCATTTTCGTCAGTTCCTCCGCCCGACGGCCGCACGTTGCGCTATAAATGTGGAGTCATAAATACAAGGACAGAAAGAGGACAAGGGGGCTAAAAATGGCTTCGCGCTGTTAAAGGAGGGGACTCTTAATTTAGTAGAAGGTGCTGTGTGCTCCCCTTTTCCTTTCCTCACGGCACTTTCCAGAAATGTAATTTCAGTTTAAACCGAAGCATAACAGGCCGACACCCGTCCACATTCCTTGTTTCTGCCAGAGCAGACACTGGAAAACATAAAACACTTTTATGGTTCAGCGGGAATCTTGTTCGGAGCACAAATGTAATTAGGTTTTTATACTTGGTCACTGGGGGTCGACATATGGAAAGATGCTCAGCGCAAAAAAAAAGAAAAAAAAAAACAACGCGGTTCTAAATTTGCAGCGGCTCCTAGAATGAATGTGACCCTGTTTCAGTCCATCGATCACACCTCCTGTTTGTGGTCAAACTGAACCTCCCGTTCCCACATTAAAACCCGAATGATTTCAGTTTACCAAAAGTACTGGCAACATGTGAATAGATACTCTTGTCAGATTCGTTTGGGTTTTAATAACTTATTTTACACCCAATTTCAGTCTGAAAGTCTGAAGCTTCTCAGTTTGGCTCCCATTGCGCTGAAATGAGCTCCCTGTGTCCCTCAAAGCAGCTGAATCCCTCCCAGCATTCAAGCAGGGTCTCAAACCCATCTCTTTTAGAGCCATTTCCCCTCCTGATCTCCTGACAGCTACATAAATGAGTCCAACACCATCTGTCATGGTTATCTGTGTGTTTGCTGTTTGAATGTCACTCCTATAGGCGGCTACTTGAGGAATGTGAACCAGCAACACGCGAGCTGTGTTTTTATCAACCTGTGTCTGAGTCTAAAGCTCTTCCTCTGTTTTTCATGCACTTCCGTTCACGCTGAGTTTTACCCGGCTTCGGAGATGTAAATTTGTAAATGTAGCGTAAACGTGATGCCAGGACATATGCGGACGAGAGGCCCGGTGTGGACCGACGGCGTGTTTGGCTGTGTTGCAGGAGGACGAGACGGGCGAGGGCCGCTTCAGCTTCGCCGCCTACGGCATGGGTCCCACGTGCCTACAGGCCAAGGACGGCATGGCCATCAAAGGCAACAACAACAACGCGCCATCCTCGGCCAACCCGCCCGAGAAGTCAGTGGAGGAGATGCGCAAGCTGTTCATCGGCCGCGCCAAGCGGATCGACACGGTGTCGCGCGTCGCCTTCCCCCTCGTCTTCCTCATTTTTAACATTTTCTACTGGATCATCTACAAGATCATCCGCAGCGAGGACGTGCACAACCAGTGAGTGTGCGGCATAGAAGGCCAAGCCCTCTGGGGCCTCCTGTGCCCCGCCCCTTACCCTCTTGTGCCCCGCCCCAAGTCCCTCCCCCATGCTCACCTGCTGTTGGCGGGACCTTTTTGGCAGAGGCATCCATTCATTTTTGCCCCCTCCTTTTCTCCCCTCCCCAAGCAATCCGGACTTGTGCAATAGCAATGCAGTAAAATGCATGAAATATGAATGTGGCAATATATTTACAAAACAACATGTAAATTACACAAAGCAAACGTTAGACCTCTACAGACACATCTAGACACGTGTGAGAACCTCACATCTGATGGGATTGAACGAAGCTGCCATGAAGGAGATGCTCTTCCAAGACTTTACTTTTTGCGACCGCAACGCATACCACCACCACCACCCCGCCCCCCCCCCCCCGCCCACATTATGAGAATNCCTCAAACCCAACCCCCCCCCCCCCCCCCCCCCCCCCCCCCCGCCCACATTATGAGAATCACGAAGGTGAGACCTGCAGCACCTACAGCACTGTAATATATACATAGTATATATATTTACTGAAATATTTGAGCCAATATTAGAGCCGGTTGGAAAGCGGACTTTAGGAGGTGGACCAGTGCTTCCAGCAAAAGCGCGACGCAGAAGACGCCGAGCGAAAACGTCCTGTATGCGGAAACCCTGCTTTAACGTGTGTGTTTTGCGCCGTCGTCGATGCTTCCTCCCTGACCCCCCCACCCCCACCTCGCCCCCACACACACCTCCCAGTCCTTGGCTGAAAACTGAGACTCCAGGGGGTAAAGCGCCAAGGTCAGGTTACAAGATGGAGTACCTGACGAATGTGGAACAGCGGCACACTGTTTCTACATCTGCTGTCTACACATCTGGATTAATTTTGCCTGTTTATTTAGTATGATTTGTGTTGCTGTGCCAGGTTTACGTCATGTTACTATAATACATTCATTTTTATACATACATACATGCACATATATATATATATATATATATATATATATATATATATATATATATATATATATATATATATATAGACATTTTGGAATTCCTAGACACATCTGAGTATCTGTGACCACCGTTGTGGCGTTTCGGCATCCTGGGTGTCCATCTCTGTCCTGATCACTTATACTGGGTGTTTGTGTTAGTGCTGTTGTTTGTTTTGCGGCGCCTGCCATTTGACCTCCGCCAGTCCTCCTGCTTCTGGACAAAGGCCGACGGTCAGCAGCCAACGGCCAACAGCCGAAGCTCGACGGTCAACGGACAGGTAATTGACAGAGACGCGACCCCCGGCGAAGAACGGCTCAGAGGTACGCGAGTCTGCGGCCACTTTGATCAGTGCTTCCGATTTTCACCGTAAAATGTACAAATGCTTCACTCTGGCATTTAGATTCACCAGCGAGACGTCCTTTCGCTTAATTTTATATCGATAATTTTATATATTTTACCCAATTACGCCGCAAAATATTTATTGTCGCAGAACACGTACGCCGCTCGAGGGTAAAGCGGCAGTTCCCCGTGTCGGAATCCTCGTGTCACTTCATCACTCACGACCGGCAGATATAAATAAGTTATAAATCAATTTGATCCCCAATCAAAATGTCAATTGTGAAATTTTACAGCATCTAAATGCTGATGAGTCAACAGAAGCAGGGTGACCTGTGCCATGATGTTTTTTGCATTGAATATGTGAATAAGATATATTTAACAATATATCTCTAAAAGAATCGCGTCTAAAAGATCGGAATGTGCAGTTGTGCTGAAATGGACTTCTATGCAATTAACAAACACACACACACACACACACACACACACACACACACACACACACACGCAAATAGTTTTTAACATTTACCTTCAACACATTGGATGTGAAATTTTTGATCAATCCTTAGCTTGTAGCACTTATGCCCGAGCGCGTTGCCGGGATTCTCGGGGCCGTTCTTTTGTTCGAGGATGAAGCCTGGGAGTCCGGGGTCCTGGAAGGCGCCGTCGCTCGGCCCTGCAGGAGGCACAGCATCAGCCCACAACACGGAGCCACGCTTGTGTTTAACTATGCATGCACTCAACTTATGCAACTTTATTTGTCACCCTCGCACCTTCCTAAGGCCCGCGGCGCGAAGGACACGCGCAACCCGCGTCGGGCGGCTCGCCAACCCGCCGCCCCGACCTCGCAGTCCAAGTGGCCCCTTTTCACCTGGTTTATTTTGACAACCAAAGAGTCACTTTGCTAATGCTGCTGTCACTGTCTTCCTCGCTGTCAATATGCATTAATAGAAAAAAAATGGTCCGCCTTTGTAAGAAAAACATTTATTTGCTTTAAAATCATTTTCATTTTTTTATGTGTACTCTTTCTCGTGTTTCAAACTGGTTAACTCCCTTTTTCTTCCCAAAACTGCTGTAAAAATGCCAGTTGTACTGTAAAGTATATCTTTGAAAGCGTCCCCTTGGCCACCGTGAGACGATGGACCAGAGGGAAGGTTCATACACCCCTTCTGCTAATTTCCCGTTTGACATTTTCTGCCTCGGAAAAGCAACATTTTGATGTTGTATCTTTAAAAAGGTCTGCTGTCAGACTGTAAAAAAGAAAGATAATGCATGTGTACTTCTTATGAAGAATGGTTTAAAACAAGAGGAGGTCGGAGCTGTCGGTGGCCCACGTTCTGCATCGAACCTGAGCTTTGATGCAATATTGTGGCATTATTGTTATTATATTTACTATGATTATTAACTTTGTAAAATGACCTTGCATTGACCTAGCTGGCTTATTATTGTTATATTTATTAACTTAGCTGGTTTCTTCTTCCTCCTCCTCCTCTTCTTCTTATTATTATTATTGAATTTGGAAAATGACCTTTCATCCACCTTGCTGGCTCGTTCATTCATTCATTGTGTGGATTGTTTTCTGTTTGAAGAACTCAAACACATGCAAACTATGATATTAATGTGTGCAGAGAGGCTGATCAGCGGCAGCGTTCCTAAAAGGAAAACACGATCGGCCGACATCTGTGTGTGTGTGTGCACGTGTGTGTGTGTGAATCGCGTTTGTGGAGAATTGATGAATGGGTGAATGCAAACATAAGTTGTACCCATAAAGATGTTTAGCATGACCTCTGGCTGACAAAAACAGGCCTGGAGGAAACTGGCTCCTCTTGCTGTGGTACTTTTGTACAGCTGGACCCCTAAACTGAGCAAAACAGTTTAAAACAGCAGTGATTTTGTGTGTGTGTGTGTGTTTATGGAGGTGGGGGGTCAAAGCCTCAAAGGAGGCCTCGGTCAAAGCAGAGGTTAAAATTTAAACACCCCAATTGCTAACGTCACTATAAAAGATGAATATTAGACAGAATATTAGCATATTGAAAAGAAATGCGGTTGAATATGTGCAATAAGTGGGCTTGAGCCGTGTAAGGAGAGACGGGAAAGAGCGGATTTGTTCTTGGAGCACAAACGCTTTGTTTCGCTCAGAAGCACGAAGGTCCCTTTTCCCCATCATCGCCACCAAGACATCACAGATCCATCGTTTTATCGCCCATATTTAACGCTCCAGCTCTAGTGACTGGAAGTTTTGAAAAAGGTGGTTCAGGAATCATTTATTGTTGAATTATTGCTCTATTGGAGAAAAAAAAAGGTTTCATTTTGCACAAGTAGGTTATGGCCTTAACTGCGACATTTTGTTTGCTTCTGATGTGTTTTGAGGTGCACATCTTCATTTGCAAATTGCCATAATAAAGGAGATTTCCTTTTTATTCTTTCATTTGTATTTATAAATCTGGGAAACATTTAATGCTTTGCATGGATAGAATATTAAAAAATGATGGCAGATATTTTTGGCTTGTACAAAAAAAAAAGTGTGAGCAATTTGAAGAAAAAAGGAATGTAAAATTTCTGCTGTATCTGTATATAACTAAATATTTATTGAAATATGTCATAATGCCTATTCAAATTATAATTAAAGGTTTTCTGAAAAAAGAAAATCCATTTGCTGTTTCTGAACGTCGTCCATGAGACTGGAGTCGGACTTTTCTTTTCTGTTGCCCATTTCAACGCGTTCTGTGTAATGTTAACAGATGTGAAAAAATTCAGCACTATCTATCTATCTATCATTAAAATGTCCTGTAAATATACCCAGAGACAGCTATAGTTTAAACCTTTTACTGACAGACTTATAATTGTAAAATTGTACCAATACAGGCATTTTAATCTAATCGGTTACTGAAAATGTGTCCGATAGCAAATTGTCACTTACCAGGAGCTTGTATTACATTACTTTCAATGGGGGGAAAAAATAATGCACTCCATGCCCACCCCAGGCCCCCCAAACCAATTTCCCTACATATCACTCAGCTATGTCCACCAAGGACTTCTGCATGATATAATGCATTGTAAAAAACACAATAACCTCATTACGAAACAATGAACTCATAAGTCCAACAGCAGATACAAACTACATTTTGCTTGAATGTATGAAATAATGAAATATGAATAATGTTACAGAAGTATAATGAATGTGTCTTTTAGTCAGTAATGCGGGGAAGACGATAGCAGTAATGAGCAAGAGATTTACAGTGTGAAGGAGAACAGCTGAGGTACGACTGCAGCGGACTCGCGTTACCTGTTCTGGCAGCAGCTGGCTGTGGTTTTGCCCTGAAAACTGCGGGACGGGAGCCACTGCACCGCGGTAACTCCCACTTTTAACTTGATCAGTAATGATCCAAAGCAGGGAGGCTTTTGCTTTTATTTTCAACCACTTTTGAGCGGTGTGCTTTCTGCTGAATGAATGCACGATACGTATTAAGTAAGGATCCCAAAATGGCCGACAGACACCTTTCTGGAATCGCATTCACTTCCCATAATCCTCCACTCTCTCATGACAATACTTTCACTTTGCTAACAATTGACATCCTCTTGCACAGACTCCCACAAAACTTATGCGTTTTCTAAAATGCACTTTAAAATTTTTTTCAAATCTTGAATCAGATAGTGAATTTAGGGCATAAAAATTCGCCAATTTGTTGTAGTGAATGTTTGGATGCAGTTTGGACAGTGAGGGATACCTGTGTATGAAATTTTTAAAAGTGTTACAGTATGTGTGTGTTTTCAGATACTATGGCCTTATTCAAGCTTCACCTGAACGTACTTTTTATGGATGCAGGATCAGACTTCCAGTCACAGTTATGTTTGTAAGAACGAGTGTATCGGCACATTTATATGTGAAGGCCTGCAAATAGTGAACAACAGTTCACGTTGTCGCTCTCGGTCGCCGTCCTGGTCACGTCAGGTCTGCATTGACCACTGAGGTCTCCCCTCCTCGTGGCGGGACTGAAGCTGAACCTTTTCTGCCGTCCAGCTGTTCCTCCTCTGGGTCGACCCCTGCAGCCCACCCGCTGAACGATGGGGCTCCTCGGCCAGGTAACACACCTTCCCTGTACGCACACAGTGACAACACTGCGGTGAAGGAACCCCAGGGAGAGCTGCTGAAAGGCAAATAAAATACAGGCGTTTCCATTACAGACAAAACTAAAGCAAAGCAAAGCAAATTACAAAAAAATTATATTTAAAATCACAATGAAGGAACTAAAACAACAAAACCCATCCTGCATCTCAGCAAAGGAATGAAACAGCAATCTGACAAAGAGAAGGAACTTCAAGGTCACACCTGTCAGATTATTAGTATTATTAATTTATTGACCCCCCCACCCACACACACACACACACCCCCCACACACCCAACTTTCTTCAATTTACAATGTGAGGTCTGTACATGGAACTACTCACTGATTTACCCATTTACACAACAGGGTACATTTTACTGTGAGTTCAGAGTTAAGTACTTTGATGAAGGGTACTACAGCAGGAGGTGGGATTCAAACCTGTGTCCTACAACTACAACGTGATAGCTGTAGTACCACCTGGTGGCCCTGATGACCGTTGCTCTTGGGCATGACAGACCACCCCATAGAAATCAGGAACCCTGTTGGCCACACTTACCCTATTCTTTGCAGGTGACCTGCAGGGGCTTCTTCCAGAGAAGGTGCTTCACATGCTTTTCCAGTCCTGTATCCAATTCATGCTCCAACACTAACCTGACATGCAATGGTGGTCCCAATAATATCCCAATATAAAAAGTTCACAAAAAAAAAAAATAATAATTTGTAATCCAGGCAATTTTAATAACTTGAGGGGTTTGAATACAAGTCACTATCTTTAAAAAATAAAATAAAAACTCATAACTTTCATGCAGAGCCAGTGTAGCAATTAAGGGCTGCAAAAGAATGAAAACTAAACAAGAAATAAAAAAAACACACAAGTCAAAGCAAATCTACACTTTATTTGTACATGACTGGAATGGGATAAATAGAAGGCACAACAATTAGTTTTTACAAAAACCGACAGCTTCTGCAGACGACCTAAATCGAGATACAGACACCGTGGGTTTACTAAAAAGTTCAATTTGGATCCGTCGTCGCTCGGCTCCCACAATACTGTTTGTCAGACTGTTTACCACGGTTTATGGGAGCAGTGATGGTGGTGAACTTGAGAACGGGTCTCAGCAGCAGAACACAGCAGCTGAGGGGTAAGAACACGTTCCTTTGAGAAACAGGGAGCGAACGCTGGAACCAGTCCCACTTTTCCATTCAAGTAGCTTTTTTTGCCCCATAATTACTGTCACAAAGAAAATCAAACTTAAAAAAAATACCATAAGAGAAAAAGGAGAAGTCCAGAGCGAGTTGGAAAAATATGTACAGATCCCCCCCGAGGGGGAGCAGAGGCCCCACCATATCAGATTTGTGGGTATCAGTAGTTGTGAGCACGGTGCACCCCTCACTGGCGCTGTCCGGAAAATCGAGCATCTCCAGCACCAGAGCCCCTCCCAGCTCCAAAGCTCGGCTTCTGGGTCATACCCCCACGGGAAGATGGCCCCCTAACGCCCCCGGGTCTGTCGCGTGGCCCGCCTGGGCCCCGGGGTCGGGTGTCCCGCCGGTCCCCCTCCCGGGCAGAGCGAGTCTTCTTTTCCTCCACGTTGAGGCGCACGTCACCGCGGAACTTAATGGGCTGAAAAAGCAGCAAAAAGCAGGAAGTCAAAACACCAGCAAGGTTCCCTGGACACGTCACGCGCAGCACCGACACGCGAAACACCCGTTCGCCCTTAGTGGATCACAACACATACATAGCCACTTAACGGGTTTAATCTGTTCCAAAATCGTCCTGTTACGCAAATTCCTGTTGTGAGGACCTTTAAAAAAGTAACAAAGTAACTTAACAGTGCAAGTCATTTTGGAGGAAAAAAGTGTCGACCAAAATGCCAAATCTGTTTTGCTTGTGAAACTGAATTGAAATTAAATGCCTTGTTACGTGTCTGTGACACGACACCCTCCCACATTGCTTTGCAACATTTTCTATACATAGTTATGTTCATTTTATTGCACACAGAGAGAAAGAAGGTTCTACAGCCTCACCCTGTTGCTGAGGATCTTCTGCACAGGTTCCGAGTCGTCAAACACGACAAAGCCGAAGTTGGGCAGCTTCCCCCCACTGTTGATCCGCAGTTCCAGCACAGTGCCATACTCTGGAGGGGAAAGAAAGCTATACGTGACTAAACCGTCACACCTAAGGCATGTGCCCTTCAGGTTCCCAACCCTCAGCGCGCGCACACACACACACACACACACACACACACACACACACACGAAATGAGCAAAACTCACGTTCAAAGAACTCTTTCAGCTCAGCCTTGTCCACATCATGGGGCACGTTACCCACGAAGAGCTGCTGGCTGTCAGGGTACCGGACCGTGCGCCGTCCCTCCGACTCACCCTGCTCGCCATCTCGTGCTACCGGAACAGAAGGGGCTGAGCGTCAATACGAGGAAACAACACCCCAACCCCAAGTGTCTTCCTCTGCCACACTGCACACCCACAGCACTATCAGCATAAAATTCCCCACCACCCTGTGGTTTCCAGCTAAAAACTACACATGATAAACTGGTACACATCCACCAAGCAGTGCACATAAAATGTCCACCCACCCACAGACACTCGGTGGCCACTAGGGGGTGCTATCACCCGAGGAACCACAGAGGTGCAGATGTATGGTATACTGGCAAATAGAGCATATACTGCACACCTAAGGGAAAACCATGGTAAGTTTGACCCAGAAAGAGTTCTACAGTTCAACTCACAGCTGTTCACACACACGTTACTGTAGATTTAAGCTGAGCAAATTGCTATATATCCCAATTAGCAGGTAGCAAATTATTCCAAGCAAAGCTAATGGCACAACAGCTGCCGGCGTGGTGGTTTGACACGAATGGGAGCCGGTACCTCCGGCGCGAGGGCCTCTGTGTGGTGCAGGGGGTCCCGGCCTCTGCTGCTCCCGTGGCCGCTGCTCCCTCTGGGGTCTCTGTGCTGTACTCGGCGCTTCCGTCTTTGCCTCGACCCGCGGCTGTGAGACAACCGGCGTGGTAAGGTACGGTAAAGCAAGTGGAGTCGTACCTTCATCGCATGCCGACAGAAAAACGAAGACACGGATGCCCTGCACAGACACCACAGACTATCTGGACGCACCTGGACCGTCTGGGCTTTGACCACATGAGGAGGAACGCCAGAAACTGGGACCACTCCACCTGGAGGAAGGTTCTTACTGGTGACTGAGGCCCAGGAGAAAGGCTGTGGGACCAAAAACAGACATTAAACATGCAACAACAAACACTGCATTTTATACTTGGAACATGTAAAAAACAAATGCGGTACAGTATCAGATTGCTGAAGTGTGTAGAAGCACGTCACAGCAGTACTAATCTCCACCCTGGGGGGTAAAGCTGTTAATGAGCTTTCAAACGGCCGCCATCATCCTCTCAGGTCAGGCTGTTAATGTCGCGACAGGATGGCAACCGCAGCCGAGAAACACGAGTTCGTCTTTCACAGATTAATCTTTACAACACGGTTGTTTTCCTTTCTCAAGCACCACGCAACACCAAAATGAAGGGTGACCCCTCCCCCCAGTAGACCAGCTGTTGGGGCCATTCAACAGCAGTCCAAAAAAGGCCCCGGCTGACTTTTCTCTTTTCTCTACTTTATGACGTCTTTTTACCGCCGTATTTAGGTCTAATGCACCATAAACAGGGACTAGTGTGCAATTCGGTCATAAACGTATTAAAATACATCCCAGAGAAGGAACAGTGCCGCAAAAGGCTTCACCAAAAAGAGTACAGGAATATCACACTTTCAGTTTCATGTTGCAGTTAAAAATAGGCCCTGTGAGCAAAGGCCTATTTTAGCCGGGCCATTTGCCAGACAGCTGGAGGTCCCTGGTGGGGCGGGGCTTACCCGGGTCTCCTCGGGTACGGTGGGTGCAGGGTCGGCAGGAGTGGGCGAGGACGGGTGTTTCTCCCCCTGCTCCTCCACACGTGTTTCTGGCACCGCCTCTGCCTCATGTTTCACTTCCACTGCTGGTTCAGGCTCCACCAGTGGCTCTGCCTCCTGCTGAGGTTCAGGTTCCGCTTCGGGTTCGGGCTCCGGGGTCACAGGTGCCTCCTCAGGTTCCGCACTGTAACAATGCAGTGAGGTTAGGACCAACATGAACACCCCACCGTTCAGATCAAGGTTTGAACACCAGCAAGGACTCGTGCCCCCCCCCCGTTCAACCAGTGGTCGCTGGGGTTCCGCACCCAACCACCCCTCCAAAACATATGCTTACCAGGGCGTCTGCTGGTAGAACTCGCTGGATTCCTCCTGAGCAGCCTCAGGCGAGTTGACCCGCTCCTCCAGTTCCTCCACATCCTCATCAGACTCTGCCAATGAGGAAACACACAGGGGTTCAGCAATAGCCTCAAGGGGACGCAAGCAATCACAAGGAAAACACCACATTCCAAATGTTGCCTCTTCGCACCTTCAGGGGGTTCCGAGTCAGAGTCCCCGAAAACCTCATCCTGATAACGAAAAATGTCGTTGTGAACGTAGAACTTGTTGGCTACAGTTCCCTGGAAGAGAGTTCACACCATGAATGATTAGAGGGACCATCAGGGAACTGCACCCCTCAACACACTGCCTCACACGGGCTTCTGATGCTGCAAAACTTAAATCTCTCAGCCAAAAATATCTAAAGCACCTCAAGCTCTACGGCGTTGCTGCCAAGTCGACCCCAGTGAAGCAGTGAGAACTAAGTAAAGGTCAGCCATTTGTGAAAATTACTACTATATACCCCACACTTTCCATGAATACTACAGAATGACATGATAATTCAGTTACACTCCAATGCACACACAGCCAATAAAAACAAGAAAAATTTCAATCCTCAGACCTGTTCACTATGATAGCTTGGACCCTCTGATGTACACTGTAGTCTGACATGTAAGTGAACAGGAACTTACGGGAAAATCAAGATCTGGATTTTCCTGAATTTCTTAAAGTATTAGAAAACTAAAAGGAAAATCTAATCGGTGTAGTCGCTCTGCTGGCTGCAGGCTCCTACCTCAGGTGCCAGCACAAACGTCTGCTGGAACTTCCTCATGGGCTGCATGTTGTTGGAGAGCTCGCCAAGCACCTGCACAACAACTCCCTCGCTCAGCGTGGCGTGGGCGTCCACGTGCCGAATCTTGGTGTGACAGTCCCGAAAGCCCAGCGCCATCACCTTCTTGTGGATCTCCTATAGCGATGGGCAGGGGCATCACGTGAGCCCTAAAGTACAACATTTTTCCCTGAAATAAAATTGTGCGGAGACCGCAGAGTTAACAGTATTCAAGCCACTTCTCACCGCCTGGCCGTAGACAGCTTCAGCCGGCTTCCCGTTGCTGTCCAGCCCTCCGTGCACGTAGGACGAGTTCTTGCCATAGAATCTGTATAGACAAACACATTAAACAGAATTAGAGCTGGAGCAAAACACAAATCCTGCTAATATTTAAACGTCACATGCTCAGGGTGAATTAGTAAAACAGGATTTGGGTTAAAAAAAAAGTGGTCAGAGCAAAGCAGCAGGTAGCTCAACAGTTAAAACTGACATCCTCCAAAAGGACCTGGGTTCAAACTCCATCTCCTGCTGTTGCACATTCAAATAGGGTACTTTACCCTGAACTGATACAGGGAAATATAGCCAGCTGCATCGAGGAATAAATTTGACATCGAGTGAATTTGAAAAACCACGCCGGACGAATTACAACTATCAATAATAAAAATAAGAACGTACAGCTGTTTGGGATAACTGTTTTGGTTCCCATTTCCGCACGATGCCAAGTGGGGGTAGGGTTACCTGTGGAGGTAGTCCGGTGCCTGGTTCAGCAGGGTGTAGTACTGTCGGACAAACTCCCGCCCCACGAGCTGGGCACTGGGCTTCTCCATCACCATTTCTTTGGTCAACGGGTTTGAGCTGCGGGGGTTGGGGTGGAGGAGGAGGAAGAAGCAGAAATACAGTGAGGATGATGACCCCCCGGGGGGGAGATTAGCAGGTGGTGGTGCTGGCCAGTACAGCACCATCTGCCTCTGAAGGAAAGCACACCCAACATACAACCCCCTCCCCAACACACCAAAGGCACGTGCCCTTCAGGTTCCCATCCCTCACTGCGCTTATTGTCCTCGCTTTGCCCACGGGAGGGGCTCTCCCCGGGGCCTCGTGGGGACCCTGACGGCCGCCATGCAGGTCCACAGATATACTTCTGTTGATCGGCGACACGGAACTCTCTAGAAAGCGGATCGGGCGGAGTCGGAACGCGTGTCAGGGCTCGAGAGGAAGAAGGCGCGCCGCACGTGGGGAGACGGGCCCCACATGGCTTCGCGATCTCAGGGGTGTCCACCTGGGGAGGTCCACGTCTCCCTTGCTCCGGCCCCGAGGGCGCCGATTTGACAACATTAACAAAAAAAAAAAAGAGATAATGCGTCGTAAAGCAGAAAAAGGGCGAAATGAAAAGCTAAACCAAGCAGAACGAGGCCACGGGAGTGCGCAGGTCCAAGATGTCGGCGCCGGAAAAAGAGATGAGAGGGGAGGAAAAAAAGCACGTGCCGGCAACTCGCGACGCTAAAAATAGACCCGCCGAATGCGACTTTACGTAAAAATAAATAAATAACTAAACAGACATTCCAGGTACTTGACAAATAAAAGTGAATTAGTCTTAGAAACTGGGAGTTTAATCGATACTTCTGCAAAAGTCTGAAATTGAAACACGAGATTTCGGGTAAGACGGAACTCAGCGAACAGGAGGACGACGAAGCCCCCTCAGATGCCCTGTTAATTCAGCACACAATTAGACAACTGAGTAATTTAGCGTTAATAAACAGTTAAATTAACTGCTTACTTCGACTAGTCTAACCAGTTAGAAATGGTCTCCTCTTCGTCACGAGTTGCGTAAACAGGCTGCTAGGTACAAACTAAACTTTTCTCGCGGTGTGCTCAATAAAATACAGTAAGAGCTAGAATTTGTAATACACAATTAAAATGTATCAGTAAATATCTCACCTGGGTGGGAAAATGTGATTTGGGTTATAATTTACCCACGACCTCCAGTCGACGAGATTACTGTATTCCGGGGGGCCTCACGGCGTGCTCGACCGGCTTCAGTTATACAGATGGTTCAACCTAACACGCCTGTTATCAATGCCTCCTTCAAACCAATAAAAATGCGCAGAATAGTTTTCTCCACCAATCAGACGAGAAGCTCTGAGAAAAGGCGCACATACTGCAAGTTTTTACAGTGTGCGTCAAAACGGCGCAACATCTGATTGGTAGAAATAAAGCAGGCGGTGATCCGGAGGGAACCTTAAACCAATTACAGTGCAGGAAGAAGAAGAAGGGGGGGGGTGCCATATTGAGTGACGAAAGCACGTTGACGTTCCAAAGCAACACTTCCGCCCTATTGACATTTCACGCCCAGATGGTCCATAGTTCGTATGTTTTTTTTTATATTTCTGTTTATGCACAGGGGTTGCTTACACCGTATAACCTTCGGAGCAACGGATAAACTGTGGCTAGAGAATAGTATTTCTGAATAATATTTTATCCTGTATTTTAAAAAGACCGTTCAGATGCAACTGACGTTGCTAGAAGACAGGCGTGGCGCCCTCTCTTGCGCATGCGCGGTAAGGCAGTAGACACAAGGGGAGATGATCTCCGTCACAATGAGATCAGTATCAGGAGGGGGTGGTTGTTACAGAGGACATTCAATCTGCAAGTGGCAATAGCAACAAAGCACAGAGCTTTAATAACCCACACATTTCAGCACCAATTCCGTTTCAAAGATGACCAGCAATTTGAATATAATGGCGTTGCTGAGCATCTGAGCATCATGTCCTCTCAGGAGAACAGGGCGCTGCTGGAGTGGTGCTGTGGGTGCTGAGGTCCCACACAGAGCTTTTTCCTTGCATACATAATTTAACTGCTCTTGTGTTCAGACTGGAAGAGAAGATTAGGGTGGAGAATTTAACCCCCCTCGTTTTGAGGAGTAAATCCTTTATACTGGTTGGTTGAAGGGAAAAGGCTTACGAATCAAAGCATCCACTCAACATCATTTTTGGGTTTTTACTTTTGTTGTAAGGCAACAAAAAAACTGTTTGCTCTTAAATATTTGAAACTGTGCTTTATATACCAGTCCAGAATTTTCCTCCAAATTTCCTTGCAGGGATTAATGAAGCTATATCCTATCCTATCCTATCGTAGAATAGCAGAGACTGTTCTCATTGTTATATTTACAATTCACTTTATTTTAATTTCCAACCAACATTGTTAAACAGTGGCCTAATTTGAGTTTTTGTAATATTTGTATAAATGCAAGAGTAATATGCCGGATTATTAATGTAATATTATCTACTGTTCTGCTGTCGAGTCAACTGGCTGTTTAAAGTTAATAAGAAAACCCAGTAAAAGTGGGTAGAAAAATAAAGAGCAAATTACACAACACAAATGACAGACTGCTAAGGACATCCACGGACTTTTGAAATTTAGAGAACAAAATGAAATATATCAAAGGTGGTTGGTCGGATACTGTTTGAGGATCCCGAACAGAAGATAGTTAGCTTATGCTCAGTCTCTTCATTAGCATCTCAGTCAGATGAAAATAAACAAGCGTCTCTGGTTGTGAAACTTTTAAGCATAATGAGATGCGTACCTTGTTTACTCCTGTCTGAATTCTCCTCCTAACTTGCTCCGCCAGCCTAAGCAAAAGAGCAGTTCAATTACAGATTTAAAGAAACAGCTCTATGTGTGGGGTCTGCTCCTCCAGCTGCTCCATACACACACACACACACACACACACAGTTAGCAGGTCCATATATATTATATGGACTCAGTGCTGAAATGCACCACGAAGCAGTAGGTCCCTGTTTCTTTGACATTTTCCGCTTGCAGACTGATAGGTCCTGAACTGAGTTTTCTTCTTGGGTGGGTTTTATTGTGTTGCAGCTAAGCCCCACATTCGTGGCCTGCTAGCGGCCAGTGGAGCATCGTCCTCCTGGATGAAGGAGCCGCACAGCATTATCTGGAAACGCCGTCTGTCTTCAGACTCCAACCAGCGCCCTGCGATGTAGCACCTTCTGCCTCTGAGGAGCCTTGGTTTGTCAGTGCTGATGGGCCACACAAACAACCAAAATGTATTTGTTTTTAAATTCTCTAAATGTGTCACTGGCTCACTGGCGCTGTCTGTTACGATTAAAGACAAAAATATTGAGCTGGTTTCGTAACCAGAGGATATAAGAAGGGTTTGTCCCCACCAGAGGGAGCTGTAGTCTGACTGTCTCCACCACTGTGTGCATTTTTAAAGCACTTTGCATATAAAGCAATTTTAGTACATTCTATTATGTATTCATCTGTAATGGTAAATAAGTAGTCTTGTAACCTGTTAAGGATAGCATCTTGGTGTTTTTATGACATGCAGTTTTTAAATCTTTTTTTGTTTCTTTGTTGTGCTTAAAGGAGCCGTTGGTTTTTTTCACACCTGGACTCTGCCACACCTGCCTGGACTCGTGTGGATGCCTCAGGCCACCTCCGTTTCCATGGCCGATACAGAACAATGTTCTATAACAAGCTACAACATATAATATCAGGGATAGCAGTTAAAGGAAAAATGCTCTGAGGTTTGCCAGGGTGTGTTTTATGAACAGTGAAGAGGTGATCAAGCTGGGAAGTCTGGTTCAGTTCACGTTTTTCTTTCACCGTCTGTTAGATGGAGCTGAAGCTGACTGGTCAGTTTGCTGAAGAGTTTCTCAACTCTTCAGTTCTAGTTACAGTTCATCCTGCTCAGATTCTTCATTTTCATTTTCCATTGTTCATCCAGCCACCTATTATCTATAGACCTGCATCCAGTGCAGTAGCACTGGGCCACAGTCTTTTCCGGAAGGCAGGAGGCTTCTCCATTACAGATGCTCCGTTGGCATAGGAGTAAATAAAGGTAAATACGAAGCCTGCAGAGACACATCAGACTGTAAACAGCGATTAGCTGCTGTCCTGCTGGGGCTGCAGTGTTTGTGTGAATAAACATACAGTGTGTGGGAACACGGAGTGAGATAACATGGCGTTGGGGAGCCACTGATGAGCTCCAGACGTCACGGAAACACAAGACTAACAGCCCGGTCTCCTGAGGTGAACGGGCTGTGTGTGTGTGTGTGTGTGTGTGTGTGCGCTACACTGCAGCTGGTGTATGTATTCCCTGAGCCAGCTGGGTTTGCTGTTCCCCCAGTAAGAGGGCCAGGGGGCTGTACATGGGTGGAGCGTGGGTGGGGCTCATTGCAATGGGGCAGGGACTAGTCCCCTGCTGCTGGATCCAGCATTGGGCTGGGAAGGCGCAGCTGGTAACAAGGTGAGGAGGCCCCATGCAGCTGCCGTAGTGCCCTCTGCAGGACCTTCTTTCTCTGTTCCTCTCCGCTCTGCTGTCTGCTACTCCTCAATCCCTCCAGAATGCAGAACCAATTGTGTTTCTGCTCTGCGAGGCCCACATGTTCCTCAGCCATCTTCCCCTCTCAGAAAACAAGGCATTGTGGTTATTTCTCCATATGATCTCTGTTGTCAGTGCCGTCTCCTCCTCAGGGCTGTGAGGCTCACGCCGCTCTCTCGCAATACGTGTTCTTATTGTGATTTTTTTAGCTGTTTTTGACTGTCAGTCAAACGTAGCTAATTTTCCAGAAAGTGATAAAGATTTTACCTTTCCTCACATTTTATACATATTGGTTTCAGATTAATTCTCATTCATACATGAAATATAAACATCAGTATAAAAAATATATATAAACACAATGGCTATTGTACATTTTTATAAAAATGTTATGAATATTACATATGGACTTTAATGTTGCCAACTAAAGATTTACACATACAAGTCACTATACTAATAGAAGAAAAAGTTTTGCATCTATAAGTAATAACAATAATAATAGTAGTAATTTAAGATGTAATATAATCCACATATTTCACTAAAGGTAATTATTTTGCTTTTCATTTTTAAGTGTTTTTGCCTTTTTATTGGGATAATGAGTCATCGTCTACCTTCTATCATCTTCTTTCCAGCATTTTTGGGATTTTTTCTGAGACAGTGTGCATATGGCAAATTCATATCTGATAAATGCTGTGTTATAACCTCAAGTCACCTTAGAACCACAGTTCCCTTTCGGTCCATCACACCTTCTTAAGGTGAAAATCGTGACAAAAATACCTGAAGGCTGGAGCTGTTTCCACTTTGTTGACCTTGTTGAAGAAATACATGCATTTAATATTTATGGAAAACAATGTGGGTGTAAACAAGTAGATTTGAAAACTCTTTGGGTCAGTAGAGGAGCGACAATAAACTTGAGAATATAAAGTATCTTCAACAGATATTTGTGTTCTATTAATCTAAAACATATGTATCGTCTGTTTAAGGTATTGCCTTCCAAGCATTTATCTTCACATAAACAGCAACATCTGTTCTTGTTTATGGATTAAAGCAACCGGTAAAGTTGAAAGCTAACATATGGTGAGGATTTCATAAAATCCAAAAACTTTCACGGTTAAAATGTAACATTTGTGTCTAAGTGTGTATCAACTTAATTACAGTTATGCATTTTTAATCTCAAAGTGCATTAAACCAAAAATGCATTAAAATACATCATCTGTTGAGTTTGACTTTAGCTGTGTTAACATGATGGAAATATTTATATTAATAATAGGATTATTTGAGGAAGATGGGTAAAGGCTGCATTCCTGTCGAATATGGCTGTTAAGTGGTGTAGTTCCTTCGTTTTGAGTTTATTAGTTTTATAATATTTACGTAAATAATAACAAATAAATATGACGTAAATAGCAGCTTCGTTGTACCGAAACTGATGTTGACACGGGGCTCATATCACCGTACGCACATGTACAATGCATGCCAAGTTATTTCTCCAGAAAAAGCTTTTATTGAAGCCAAGTGCTCTTTGTCGCTCGCATGGAGGCCAAAGTCAAAGCGTGAGTGAACACGAGCGAGAGAAAAATCTCAGCCAGCGAGATTTGCTTCTCTTGTCGTTCGAAGAATGTCTCCTTTTATTAATTCATATTCCAGAACAGTCAACATTTTGCCCGTCCGTACAACATGGAGCCATAAAAAACAAAGACAATAAACCTTCGGACACACAGGGCTGGACTTCAGTCAAATAAAGTAGACGAGGACGAAACGTTAACCCACCACCGGAAGGAAAAAAACACTTAAAAGTTTATAAAAGCAAGAGGAAGGAACATTTATTAAGCAACTTTAATTTTACATGTTTAGACTCATTGATACCAAATAAGAATTTATACCAAACCCTGTTTGTGCGCCAAATAAAGCCCAGATCACCTTCCACATTTTCGGTTTTGTAAGAAGCGTCCCAACTACATCGTTACTTTACAACATGCGGTTCCGGGGGCGGAGCCGAGCCATCCCGCCGTGGCCACGCCCCCTCTCTCTAGCGCCTCCCCCTCCCCCCTCCTCTCTCAACTGGCACAAGCAAGTAAGAAAGCGTCGAAAGTTCTTCTGGTCGCTGTTCGTGAAGGTTAGTTTGGAAGTGTGCACATCTTTTTTTTCAATTTTACATTTTTAGTGGTATAGGTAGGCTGTTAAAGAAAAGAATTAGCACCGTTATCGCCACTTTAATTTAGGGGTTAGCACCTCATCCCGGCAAAGGAGGAGTCTCGTGAGCTACGTTTAGATGACGAGGTCCTTGTCGATGTCCTCTGAAAAACAGACAGTCACACAGTCAGCAGCTTTTCTAGTTATTATTAATATTCACTTTTTTATCTGTTTTGGCAGAAGTGACTTAAAATGTGAATTTTGTACAGGAATATATTTACTCCTGGTAATTTTCACTGGATCAGATCTGGTTAAGTACCCTGAATAAAGCTACTACAGCAGGACATGGGATTCAAACACAGGACATATCTGACCACTAAGCCAGCTGCTGCTCCAACCTGGGATGTATGTTACCGTTTAGCTGATACCTTCACCCAAAAGCAGTTTACCGCTGTTCACCCATTAATACAGTAGGTTATGGTCGAAGGCAATAGAGCAGTGCCTAGAGTGGGATTTGAACCAACAACTTTTAGGTTAACCCAGGCCTCTTCGCTGGCTGTGCATCTGATCACTATGCCGCCAGCTGTTTGTGGACTTTGTTAAATAGGCAGTCGGCCTTGATGAACGTGGGTGGCCGTTGAACCCGAGCCGCCACACGGAGAAGTGACTCACGCTCTTTGATGCCGAAGCAGGTGGCCCATTCCTCGAGGGCGATGTACTTGTCGGCGTCGGCGTCGCACTGCTCGAAGAAGCGGGTGGTGCAGTGCTCCATGGGGATGAGCGGAGCTCGCAGAGGAGCCAGCTCAGTGTGGGACAGGTACCTGAAGAACCAGGTGGGTCATCGTTAGCCCACGTGCATTGTGGGTAGCATCTCCAGCTAACGGAACGCTCACTTGAGGGACAGGAATTACCCGTCGATGGGGTGCTGGTCCAGCTGGCCGAACTGCCAGTGCACAGGGAAGATGTACATGTTGTAGTTCTTCTCAAAGTCGTGGGCCAGCAGGTCCAGAGAGTGGTCTCCAGCCTGCAGCCTCTTCTCGTTCTCGTAGATCTTCTTCACCTGTGAGTGACAGGCAAAGACGGTGAGGTGGGCCGCAGCGTAGGATAAGCGAGCGGGTAGGCAGACGTTACTGAACCCGTGTGTCTCAGTGGACGGCAGGATGAGTCCAGGATGCATCCGTATAACCCCATGGGGCAAGAAGCCCAAGTGAGGGACACGCTCACCTTGAGCTTCTGCTTCTCGGTGAGCAGGTTGTTGTCCTCATCGCGCTCATACAGGGTCACCAGCACATTCTTCAGCCAGTCCCTCATGCGCAGTGGGAACTCGCTCAGCTCATTGTCCAGGCAGGGGGCGATGTCTGATACAGGATCATAGATAGGGTGCAGCACGTTAGACTGGAGCAGCCTAAAAAGCTAACAAGCTCACCTGCGCTCAGGGTTGTGAACACAGGCAGGTTGCCATGATGACCCTTACCAAACCATGCTCCTCCTTTCTCACTAATGTTTCATTCCTCTCTCACTCCACCCTCTGTGTCATACCCATTTGACACCAGGAGAATCCCTGCTGTTGTACCATTAAGTGATATACCAGGTTTTGCCTCTGCTGGCCCTCACGTGCTCTGTGGCCAATTGCCACCAGGCTTTGGGAGTCAGCAATCTGGGTCTCATCTAGGGGCAACACCAGGACTGGCAGGTTCTTCCTGGGGGTCCTATGTGATTGTGTGCCAGTCAGGGCTGTGTAGAAGTGGCCTCTGACCAGGGGCTCAATGATCCCAGAGCTGAGCACCTTCCACCCAAAACCCCACCCTCCTCAGCCACTGTCCCTCCCTTCCCGAGGTGGAGCCCACTCACATTTGCAGGGGCCGATGTAGTCCAGGTGCAGCTTGTGGCCCTTCTTGGTGCCCTCCAGTGCGCACTTGGAGGCAAAGAAGTGGCAGGAGGAGTCGTAGGTCTTGTTGTCAGTGCCACAGACCTGCAGGCAGGACGGTGCGCAGGTACCGTATGAGTATGGAAATGGGTTCACAGAAGCCATACTACAGTCTGGACGGTGCGATTGTACCCACATGTTCAAACTCCCCGACGGGGGCGGGGCAGGTGGAGGGGTCCTGGCAGACGCACATGGGTGTGTTGCTGTCGTCGACCTCACACACTTTGCCCTTCTTGCAGTGGTGGTTCAGGCAGGGATCTTCGTGGAGAGGAGAGAGCAGTTTGTGTGAGTGTGTGTGTTTGGAATATAAACACATAACCAGCTGCATGAGCCGCTCAGAGCCACCGTCTTGAAACCACACAGCCAAGTAAAGAACATAATTGTAATTCTCCATTTAGAACTCAGCACAACCTGTCATTACTGTGGTTTTACTGCACTTTATGTAATTTCCACCCAGAATTCTGGAAAACAGTTTCTTCAAAGGCTTCAAGTTGTAGCCTGATGCATTTTTGGTATTATTATTATTGTTGTTGTTGTTAATGCAAGAAGTAAAAAGAAAGTTAAAATTCCTTCCGCTGTTTAGATGCTGATATCTCAGAAGGGATACAAGACCGTGTGATGAACATAGGACTTACTCTCGGCGACTACATCCTCCACAACTTCGATGGCCTCATCGAACTCGCCAGTCTCCACCTGCACTGGGTTGGTGCCAACCTCAATGTCCTGCAGAATATAAATGCACGAACATCCTCAAACCCCCCCTTACAACTACCCTTACCCTTGTTTACCACATTTGGACAGGAAAGAGACGGGGACAGAGGTCGTGAGGGGAGCCTAATTTGGAGAGACACGCTTGACAGCCCTTTGTCTGGCCTGTAGATGTACTTGGGCACGAGGGCTGCCAGCCCATCCAGCAATGAAAACACAGCAGCTTTGCTTCTGGCTGCACAAGACATCCTGCACATGCCTGGAAATTTCCAGACCAGGAAACGGGAGACCTTTCACATGACAGCATGTCTGCTAGTAGCCCAGGAGGGGGGGTGTGTGTGTGTGTGTGTGTGTGTGTGTGTGTGTCAGAACAGACCCAAAGCAGAGCTCACTTGGACAAACCCAGACTCAGTGCTCACTTTGTGTGTGGGAGTGTGTGTGTGTGTGTGTGTGTGTGTGTGTAAACGTCCTACTCACCTCCTCCACAATTGGTTCCTCTTCAGCCTGGAGGTGAAGAAGTGAGAAGGTGTGTTAGCAGCCACAGCCATGCAGAGGCTGTGCAGGTTTTACCTGCCTGTGGACAAGCGTTACTGTCATCCACCACCGACACTGATGATCCACACAGATGAGTGTGTAACATGCTGAGGATCAGGCCCTTTCACGTGTGTCTTTTGTTAACTTCTGTTTGAAATAATAAGGAAATGTAGCAGGATCCACTCACCGGGGCAGCCAGGGCTTTGCCAGCCAGGCACAGCAGGAAGACGATCCACACCCTCATGGTCCTGATAACAGACAAGACGCGGTTGTCAGGGTAAGGCAAATGTTTTTGTGTTGGGCTGCATTCACACACACACACACACACACACACACACAGAGTAGAGATGCTGCATCACGAGGCAGAACCTCCTCTGGATCTTTGATGTCCTGTACCGGTACCTCACGGTTCATGCCATTATACATATATGTTCATGTATTAAAATTAGTCTTTTTGCACACAGTGCAAAAGGATGCTGAGCAGATATTTGTTTATATTTTAATTGTTTAATCCAAAGTACTTTTTTGTTTTATCAATTCCTGTTAAGAATGCGAGTATAAATTTTCTATTTCAAAACTGGTTTAACGCGACTTTAAAATCGTGATGTACATACAGTTAGAAAAAAGATACATTAAGAAAGTAGAAAATTGCACTGTGAAACAGATTCACCGAGGTGCACGTGAACATGCAACGTGAAGAAGATGAGGACTGTATGTAATGTGTCGAGGCTTCCCTGCACGTGTGCTTCACCTACATACAGTTGCAGCAGTTTGTTGTTGGCTGCATGTCTGGTCCTGCTGGAGAGGGACCACATCTGTGCTGGACACAAAGTTTTCCCTGACATGTCTCAGATGTTTGCACACATCTGCTGAAGCCTGGAGCTGAGAGAATTTTGCTGAGCAGCAGTAGTAAAAATGCCTGACGTAGAGCAGCGCAGCTTCACAGGAGCTCCATATCTGCAGGCTTTGATCTAAAAGGACCCTGTGGGTTTGACCTCAGCTTTAACCCCTTTCCTCTCCTGGATGGACTCTTGGTGGTGGGACAGGTCCAGGCTTGGACAAGAATCCAGGGTGTTCCCCTGTGCTGTCTCCTTTTTCTGACTCAGACATTCCACCTGAGGGAGGCACCTAGCTGGCTGCTTCTCCTCAGTTGGACAAGTGTGGCCATTTTTTGTTCTCCAGGTGAGATACCTCCTGAGACCCTCTGGTTTGGCTGTCACTCCATTACGACCCAGGTGTTCGGTTCAAATGGCATTTGGTTGAGTGCTCCTGTATCCCAACTCATGGATCATCTCACTGGGAAGAAGCTTCCAGAATACGCCAAGCAGACATGACAACAAAGAATGGCAGCTGGAGGTCGTTCAAGGTAACAGCAGTTGTTTACGGCTGTTTTTCAGTAAACAAACAGCTGCTGTCATACAGCCAAAGTGGGTCACACACCAGCGTGCTGTAATAAAAGACTGTGCTGGTGCTGCAGTGGTTTGACAGGGTGTTGTGTTGTCTCAAGGTCCATTAGCGATGAGATCATCGCATTCCTTAGATGACCTTCTGACCCCTTATCTCCTGCATCTGACCTCTGAACTCCTGCTGTTTTACACAAGTGTGTGCTGGGATCCAAGGGAGCCTGCAGAGGTGGTGTCACCTGTGTCCTCAGGGAAGGAAGGTAAATCACGGAACTTCATTATTCCGGTAATTTGATTTTACTAATTTAGCTAATTATTGCATCATTATTATTGTTATTATTATTATTATTATTATTATCATCATCATTATTATTATTATTATTATTATTATTATTATTATTAATGGACATGCACATATTAATGCTTGAATTCTGCAGCAATAGGTTGCAAGCAGATTATATGTAAAAAAAAGCCCTATTACTGTGCACTATTTTTTCAATTTTGTAAATGACTTTAAAGTTTGTTTGCACAGTGTCTCCCTTACTGTCTGCTGTCTCCTGCTGTGGCTGTTTTTTTGTAAACACACTGTAATACACCTCAGTGCACCCTGATTCACAGCAATACACACTGATACACCGTAATACACCCTGATACACCATAATACACCCTGATCAACTGTAATACACACTGATACACCGTAATACACCCTGGTCAACTGTAATACACACTGATACACCGTAATACACCCTGATACACCGTAATACACCCTGATCAACTGTAATACACCCTGGTCAACTGTAATACACCCTGATCCACTGTATTACACACTGATACACTAATACACAGTGATACACTGTATTACACCCTGGTCAACTTTAATNTGTAATACACACTGATACACCGTAATACACCCTGATACACCGTAATACACCCTGATCAACTGTAATACACCCTGGTCAACTGTAATACACCCTGATCCACTGTATTACACACTGATACACTAATACACCCTGATACACTGTATTACACACTGATCAACTGTAATACACACCTATAGACTGTAAAACATTGTGACACTTTAACACACTTTGTCACTTGTCTGCATAGGTTAGGGTCAAGCTGCATAAATTTCTTCTTTTATCTGACTACCGGGTACTTTCCATTGTCCTCCACGTTAACTGCGAGAAAAAGAAGGAAGCCACGTGTGAGCCAGCGGGAAGCAGTTTCGTGCGCGAGACAGATTCCACTGTGGAAAAAAAACTGTGCTCTGGCAGACGCCCCACACGATGACTAATGGAAATGCCTTCCCTCCAGAGCACGCGGGGACTAAGAAGCGCTTCTGCACGATCCCTTCAGGAAGCCGCCCTTCCTCCTGGAGATTGTTCCCCAGCCTCTGTGAAGGTGTTTCCCTTGGCGCAGCGGCACATCTGACGCGGCAGCAAAATGAATTGTTTTCCTTGGAGGGCATCAACAGACGGGGCGGGAGGAGAGGAGGACTTGGCCCGTGTCAAAGGTCCCTCTGTCCTGGCCTGTTTAATTTGGAGGTCCCTTCAGCAGGAGGTGATCTGCAGCAAGTGAACGGTGAAGGCCGGTTTCTTCACTCGCTCACGACAGAACGGCCTGCGGTCTAACAGGTAGCCCACCTTTACCATGATCTTTCATAAGTGTACCTGGGGCAGCAGGTGGCGTAGTGGTTAGACGTGAACCCCAGGTTCAAAACACTGCTGTAAAACTCTTACAGGTGGTTAAGCTGAACCGCTGTAATAAAATTACGGGGCTGTACAGTGTGGAAGCAATGATTTATTGTTCTTTATCTTATAAGTATCTCCATCTCACTGTCCCAGAATGCAGTGTGTGGATTGTTATAGTTTTATCTGATATTAAGGGGAAAAAAATGCAGCAACTTTTGGCACACGCTACAGATTTCTTTCCCATGAGGAACCTAAAGGAACTGTGGGAACCAGTGAGCAGCAACCCCGCGGGGACGGAGAAAATCACCACACGGGGGCGTGGTAGTGCAGTGATTACAGCTTCTGCTGCCTTAAGGAACTGGGTTTGAGTCCTAGCCCCTGCTGTAGTACCCTCGATCAAGGATTCACTATGCCAATGGGTCAAGACGTAAATCATCAGAGTAAATCTCAGCCGTGTGAGTCGGCTTCTGAGACCAGGACACACGAATAGTTAACAGTGTAGGACAGCCGGTGGCCCTGAAAGACAGCTGAGGGTCAGCATTTGACAGGTAAGGAATCCTGTTTCCAACTTCCCTTAATCTTCTACACTGGTGTTGAGTTTACCACAATATTGCAGCCACTGAGTTTTTCCCGTCGGGGGGTCTTAGGCTTGATGTGTGGCAGGAGGAGGAGGGACAAACAGACAGGAACATGATCTCCTGAGCAGAACTAAAACAGGTCTGTTGAAGCCTGTCAGGTGGGACCCCCCCCCCCACTGCATGCACAGAGAGGTCTGTGTAACACGAGACCACAATCAACTGTCCTTTCAGAGACCCCCCCCCCATACCCACTCAGATGGCCACGGGGTGTCCAGCCTCTGAACTCATCCCACTGTCAGGTTGGAGACAATGACACAAAGACTTTGGTCAAAACACAGATACCCGTGTGTGTTAAGAGTGTTGGCAAAGTGAGCTGCTTTCACTCCCCACACACACACACACACACACACACACACACACGGGCTGTGTGTAGCCATATGCCCGACTTCATGGGGAGGAGGCTGTATGATAATGATTTGCAGCAGATATAAAACCTCCCTGCTTTTACAGGCCAACACCGTTTATTTACACTGTTTTGCTTCTTACAGTGATTTACCCATTTATACAGCAAGGTCATTTTTACTGTATCAGTTCAGGGTAGGTTTTCTCATCAAGGGTTTTACGGCAGGAGGAGGGTTTTGAGAAAAGCTCTAACCACTGCGCCCCCCTGCTGCCCCATATCCTTCCTGCGTCGGATGCATTTCTGCGCCGGTCCAGCCACGCTCTCCCTGCAGGATCGACACGTTTCCTCCTTCGTCCATCAGGGGCATCTTGGCCAAGGGCCTCATCCCTGCCCCAGATGACTTTTTGTTTCGGATTGCCTGGTATTCCGGACCCTTCCGTGGTCCCTTTGTTCCTCTGCTGGCCAAGTCCAAAGGCCTCATGGTGCCCCAGTCTCCACACAGAGCCTCTCTCACTGGGGCAGAATGGGATTAGAGCCCCTTTCCGGGGGGGGCGCCACAGAGGTTCAGCATAAAACCCCTTTCAGGCGAGTCGCTCAAGCCTTCGCCTGTTCGAACCCTGGACCCCGGCCCACAGAGAGCTACGGAGACTCTCGGAGACGAGCAGTTCCCGCTTTCTACATCACTTTCAAAGTTCTCACTGGAGGGCTTCACCTTGAAACAGGACTGAAAGGCCACGGTAAAACAGGGTAAGGAGACACTGGGTGTGGTGCCATCTAATGAAAGGGAGGCTGCATTTAACTTAAGTAAAACTTTACTGGAATAATAACCATCATTTTTTTTATATAGTGCCTTATATTTTATAGTCCCATTATTATTTTACCTTCTTAAAGCCCTTTACCATAAAGGAGATATATGAAAATGCGGATTTGTGTAGGAAAACAACAAACTCAGACGCCGCGCACCATCCCCACTGGGCAACGTGCTGCCCGTTTGGAGGACGGTGGCATCTGTCAAGGACCCCCCCCCCCCAGTTGCCATAGCGATATGCATTCCTTTGGTACGTGTGACTGGGAGGGATCTATTCAAATGGGACGGCTTTCTTTCTGCTCAACTTTTTCGACAACACCCCCCCCCCCCCTTCCCGGCCCCTCCCCCGCTGCCTATGTGGCACTCAAACCCCAGTGTTGTCTTTGCACGCTGTTGTCTCCAGATGTTGGAGCAGCGGACAGCTGCTCCCCTCATTCGCAATTCCCACTCCTTTCTTTCTCACAGCAGCTCAGGAAAACAATGTGAGAAACATCAAGGACATAAATGGCACTAAAAACCTTTGTTGTTGTGCACTTTGCAACATAACTGCATCAGGTCACCCAGTTTTTTTTCTTTACATATATTTAAGTATATAACAAAAATGTACATATTCATTTATCTATACCCCTTATATATAGCCTGTTTTTGTACTCTTATATATGTATACGTGTGCTATATATGAGACCTAACGGAACAAAGCATCACAAAGAAATCCATAAATCCAGATGAACGTTCGCATTACTTCATGCGGAAACATGCAGTTTTCACACACCTATAATTATCGGTCAAAATTAAATCGTTTTCTGTATCGAGTCAAAAATGATCGACTTACGAATTTCAGTCTGAATCCTTAACACAGGATAAGTTTAAGTCAAACTGAGATTTCAAGTATTTTGACAGTTTAACGTTAAACACTGTAGAAACTCTGTTAGGGTTAGAGTGGCGAGGCAGTAACGGTGCAAACCGGGCCTCCTGTGGGGGGACGCCGGGTTCGGACCCTCTTACCCTGGTAGGTTGAGCGTTTCAGGCCAACGGTCCCTCTGCTGCCACTGCTCTGCTGTCTGCGGCCGGGAGAATGTAGCGGCGGCGCTCGCTCTCGCACAAGGCAGTAGCGGAGGGACGGCCCACTGGGCGCAGGGGCCGAGTGCAGGGGGTGGGCCGTCCTGCAGTTAACTCTCTCCGAGCCCTCGTCCACAGGGACTGCCCCCCCCAGCCCCCCTCACACGCTGCTCCATTCACTCGTTTCCCCTCATCTCTGCACGCCCGTGTACGTCATGCACACCGACTGTGTCACTTATGTCACTTTTGTCATCAGTTTCCCTCACTGCTGCTGCAGCAGCTGCGTGAGTTTGCGCTGTTTCTGCTTTGAGGAATTTCAGTCTCTGCGGAACTTTCCTGAAAATGACGTCAGAGGGAACGAACACACGTGGACGTCGGTGTGATGTAATCCATCTCTCCATCCATTTTCACTGACCGCGCGTCCCGCTCAGGCCTGCGGTGGTTCGGAGCCTATCCCGGAGTCGCTGGGCGCTAGGCTGGGGGTCACGAAGCGTCACGTCGTGCCAAACTGGCCAGTAAATTAACCGGTACGAATAAGTATGCAAAAATCACACATGGGCAGAAACTGTGCACCTTTGGAGACGTAGCTCTGCTTTGTCACAGCGCAGCTCACAGGGGATCCGCCCCGTCTGAGGAGTGAAGGGGACAGATTTATGGCCCTGCTGATGTCATGAGCTTCAGGACTGTAGATGCTGGATGTTTTTTGCCAGGGTTGTTGAGGAGGAGGAAGGCGGCAGCGGTCAGACTGCGGTTCCCAGGTGTCTCGTGCTTCTCACAGTTGCTTCGCTCACGTCCGTTGCGATGGGCTTCAGCCATGATGCCCGAGTGCTGTTTTCTTGCAGCTTCTCTCCTGTGGGTGGAGAGGGGCTTCAAGTGGACCGTCTGGGGACTTGCCCCATCTTCCTTGAGGATCAAGACCCTTAACTAGCTTTACTAGCTGTTGAACATTTTTTAAAATGCTGAGCACTTCATTGATTCATTTATCTGACACTCTTCCCCAGTGTGACTTATAGCTGAGTTGCCCTCTTATACAACTGGGAAATTTTCACTGCATCAGTTCAGCGTGAGCACCTTCATCAAGGACACTACGGCAGGAGCCGGGATTGAAACCTCATGTCTTCAGGCCCTTTGAGGGCAAAAGCAGCAGCTATAACCACTAAGCCCCCTGCTGCATCTCACAGGATTTCTCGCTGAGAGTTTGACGCTGGGAGTCGGTTGTTCCAACCCAACAACTGCTTACGTGTCGGGTGAGGAATCCCGGGTGCTGCTGCCAGGCTCCCCGCAAAGAACCCACACCCACCTGTGTAGAACCTGGACGTATGGGCCGTCAGGGCTTTGAGCTCAGCCCGTCTGCCGCATCAGGAAGCTTTATCGGCGATGGATTGCTCATGCCTGTTGCTGGTGCGCAGCCGAGTAAGCAGAAAAACATCTGGACGAGACATGTAGGGCCGGGTGGAGTGGGGGGGTGACGGGGCTTTTTAAAAAGCCAGCTGCTGTACGACGTGGCAGTGGTGCTGCTTTCCATTCTGGCTTCCCCAGACTGCGACGGCGGGGCGTGCGGAGCGGCGCAGGAGGACGTGTAATTACAGAGGCGCTGTGGACGTGGCGCTGTCTGAGCAAAGGACGCTTTTAGAAACAGGTCCCTTCTCCTGGAAATCCTCCTGAAGGCCCCAGCCCTCGTCTGCCCGGACGGGACCTTCAAAAGCGGCCTCTCTGACATGCTTGCTGTGAGGTCACTGTTCAAATCATCCATCCGTTATCATTAACCGCTTTATCCCAGCGAGGGTCGCGGTGGTCCGGAGCCTCAGAATCACAGGATGCCAGGCTGCGAAATTACACCCTGCACAGAGCACCAGACCGTCACAGGGTGGGCCACACACATGCACACACCATGACCGATTTAGAGGGACCGATTCGCCTGGTTTGAGGGAGGAGACCAGAGGAAACCCACACAGACGTGTGGGGAACATGCAAACTCCACACAGGCTAAGCAGATTGAAGCCCCCCAGGTGCTGTGAGGCAGCAGCACTAATCTCTACTCTCTGGGGCGAAACACTTAAATATATTTAAGTCACACGTCAATATGAAAGATCAGTGGATATGATGTACATGTGAGAGTCCACCTGATCCCTCTCACCTGTGTCAGAGAGGCCAGATACCCTTGTGGTGTGTGTACAGACCCCCCCCCCAGGTCCCCGGGGGGGGTTCACACTGAGTGTAAACCGGCGTCGAGCATAAAGGGCTCCTTCACGACGGGAAGTGCGGGGGCACTTCCTCGGAGCGGTGCGGTACGTCACCTGTTGGGACCGCAGTAAATGACACCCTTTCAGTGTGCGATACTCACTTTTTGGAAAAAGGTGTTGGCTTTGGTCACCCGCCAGCTGCAGCTCCAGGGCCAGCAGGGATCGAGCGGTTACGGGTTACATCCGCACGGTTTGCCTGCTCGGGCCGCATATCGTGCTGGTACCTGGATGAAGGTACTTAAAATGATTTACTCTGGCAAAAATTCCCATTTCTAGAAATGAATCAAATATCAAAGTTGCTGTGGATAAAAAAAATCCTTTGCACCACAGACTCGCGGTAGTACTGCTACTGCTACGTCGAGAAGTAATAATAATAATTATAAGTGACTCGTGTCAGAACTTCTGCCAACGGCGTGACAAACAACTGATAGGACAGGAAAACACCCCCCCCCGGGACCCCCTTTGTTCAGGGCCGTTTCTCAGAGGGTGACAGGTGGCGATCAGGCCACAGGTCTGTACACACTGCGCCAGACAGCGCGTTCCTCCACGCACAGCTTACAACACGGTAAACGGACTGATTTACCGCGCCCTTAATCCTCAGTTTAACCCAGCGCGAGGACACGGACGCGGCAGCACAGGTCTTGTTACCGCGGGTTACCAGTCACATCTGCAGTTACACACACAACGTTCAGACTTATTTATCCACAATCCACATCAGTGTGGTGCGAATGGCAGAAACACAATTTATTTTTAATTCCATTTTCTTTGTTTATCTATATCTTTCCGACCTTAATTTGACTTGTCTCTTCCAAATTTTTTGCCTGCAACAGAGAGAACCCGCGTTTACCCCCCTGAGCTGGAACATAGTAATAAGGAGCAAACAAATAGGACTGTGGGACCACCTTTGTTCATCTCGCTTCCGCAGTGTTTACAGCTCCTGTCTCCTGTTCCTAAATGTGGGTGAGAAATAACAAGATGAGGAATATTGCCCGTGTTTATAGAACAAGTTGAAACTTTTCTGAAAGGAATCAGTCAGCAACTGGCTTTGAATAGGAGGAATTTGTCGATTTTGCTTTTATTTTCACTCAGTTTAAAATCGTATTCATTTCAATGTAGCTCAAAGTTTATAAAGACATTATAACGGCTTACAAAGTTTTTATTTATGTGCTCATTTGTTATAGTGCCGTGTGATTTTTACAGAACCCAGCCAGCGGTAGTTAGTGGTACAAGTGACTCTGTGGAGTGAGTTATGAATAGACGTCTGGTCCCCTTTGCGTCCAGAAGCCGAGAAGCCGGTGACAGTTGCTGTCACTGTCTTCACGGCCTCTCTGCCCGGCGGGACGCGGATCGGCAGGTGTCTCCCTGCTCGCGGACGGCAGGGCGGTTTTACGAGCTCCTCGCTAGGTGGGCTGCGAGCTGCAAACGTCCTCTGTACAGTTTGCTCAGGGAAGCCTGTAAAAATAAACCTGACACACGGGAACCAGCAGGAGACCGTGGTGCTACAAATAGCCCGCGGTGGCTTTATTCCGATGGTGGTTCACAGCCGCAGGTTCGAGTCTACAGACAGCAGGTAAACAAGTGTTATGTAAGGTGGAAAATACTGTCAGGTAAACACGGAGGGGGAGTCACAGCAGAACTAGAACTTTCCGTCCCGAATGCACAGTGATGCCTGAACCTGGAAACTATTCACTTATACATCATGTACCCACTGGGCTTTGCTCATGTGCAGAGGGCAGCAGTGGGAGTGGGGGTGGGGAGTAGCGGTTAGTGCAGCTGCCTTGGATTCAGAAGTCCCAGGTTTGAATCCCACCTCCTGCTGCAGTACTCTTGGTCAGGGTACTTACTCTGCACTGACACAGTAAAAATTGCCCTGCTGTAAATGTGAAAGTCAGTAGAAGTTGCACTGGAAGAAAGGATCAGCTAAACAAGTTCGCTGAAAGTGCAACAAGGACCTTACGGGAGGAGTTTGGTGGGAACCTCAACGATAAAGCAGGAGCGGACGGTCCACAGGCCGACCTCTCTGAGGCAGGGACACAGATGGCTGGGATGACTGAGGCCTCAGTCATACGTTCTTTCCACACAGTTTGTCTGTGTGTCACTCCTCCCCCATAGATGGTAATGACTAATGTAGTGCGGTCAAGTCTCACGAAGTGAAAGGGGGTCCAAATGGGTCCTGGGTGATGGCCTGGCCCTCACAGCCTGTGGTTTCGTATGTTCCACACTCCAGAAAGGGGAAAGGAAAGCACTCTGGGGCTGCGAAGGCTGGAAATTCTGGATCCTTCTGTGTGCTTCGAGGGTGAACCTCCTTGGTGCTACTCGTCACACACGCTTCTTACCTCCCTCTCACATATTTTTTCTCTGATGTCCAGCTGAATGCTGACCTTGGCGTTTTTGATGCTAATATTTCTCCGCCAGTCAGGGAATCAGGATTAGGACAGTGTTTGGTGGGGACAGAGTGGGGACAATGTGTTTATACAGGATTCCCGATGACCCCAGTCAATGGGCAGCGGTGATATAACAAGGAAGAGGTCCGCAGTCAACGGTCAGGGTCGGTCTCGGCCATCCCAGTCGAGGCTCAACTTGTAGACGACATCCAAATTCACGTGCCAGTTTAACGCCTGTCCGGAGAACCAGGCTTCCAGAAACGTCTACAAATTCTGCCCCTTATCTATGCCCACACTGGACCACAGCCTCCACACAAAACCTTCATGATGTAGACAGAAGATACAGTCATAGAGATCCCAGTACTGTAACTGCACTGCGCTGTTTACCCTGTTGGTATGGCATTTATTTACTGCATCTTCTCCACGGTGTGATACTATATGGACACCCCAGCACTTTGATGTTGTTCTTTCTGTTGGGTGAGGGAATATCCACCATCTCAGATTCTTTATATGTGCAAACATGCCTGGGTATCCAGGTTATCTTATCTTAGAGAAAGAAATGTGCAACGTGTGGCCCAGGCCTGACGTGAGAACACTGGTGCCGCAGAGCGCCAGTCACTTCTAAGTTCACGCCTCAGTGTCTAGGGGTTTGGTGAAACATCTGGATGTCCATCAGTCCTTCCACCCTCCCAGACAATCCAGACTTGTAGGTTCTCATTTCCTCCAGATGCAATCACATCGAGGACCATCTTTGTTCCCACCTGTTTTTCTTTTACGATAAACTATTGTAAAAATTACGATAGAACAAAAACAGACCGGTCCACCCCTGTCAGCAGACCTACCGGTTACGTTACTCCCTCACGCTGTCAACACGCCACGCTCATGTGCTTCGTGTAGCGTAACAGCTACCTACTAACTAACAGCTAACCTTCATAACTCGAGTCCTAATGTACCTGTTATCCTTCCTTTTTATGGGCACCCTGGGTGCCAGTGTATAAAATATGCATTTTCAGCGATACTTTTTCCATTTTGTGATTTATTTTTGCCTTAGTTTATTTTTCTTCAAAGACTTGTTTGCTGCAGAGTAGATCCGACCCACGTTTCCACGTCCGGTTGACATTTGGCAGCGAAAGGCGCCCAGAACGTGATTTTTGCATCGCCTTTATCTGGTTCACTTCCACAGTGTTTACAGCTCACGTCTGGCGATTCTGAGCGTCGCTGATCAGCAACAAGATGAGGAATGTTGTTCGTGGTCAAGGGATGAATTGGCCCAAACTTAGCAGGAGATTGAGGAGATGTTTCAAATGAATGTTAAATGCAGTGCATTAGTTTTGATTTTAATGTGGAGCAGTTAAGAAAAACGCTAAAATAAAAGTGTGACATATGCACTTTATGCCACATATTACTACATCTGAGACTTTTACAGGAGTTGCTCGGCACACAAAAAGAGGTTTGTCTCTATTGCTATACTTTTAATGATAATAAAGACAATAAAGTAAAGTGTGCAGATCCTGGCAAATGTTGTGTGCTGGGATACTAGATAATAAAGGTTCTGTGACAGGTGTCCCATCCGCTGTTTTGCTCCTTCACACTCTGTTTCTAGGAGATGCTCTGGAATGCAGCCACCCTGCATTGGTGGCAGTAGAAGAAGTAAATAGAAGTATTACAGCAAACTTTTAACCCATGATAGCTGTTTGTGAGGCTTTTGACAAATCCGCATCAGTAAATCATTCGAGGGACGTCTGGGTTGTTAGGTTTTTTCTGACGACTCACAGACAAATGGAGTAACAAAAAGACTTACTGGTTCCAGTTTGGGGCCCAGCGCACTTTGAAGGGAGGGAACAATGTTTAAATATTTTTAAAAGAAGGTACCGGTAAGATTTTGGCATATCGATCCGTGCAGGTGAGTTGGGTCACCCGTGTGAACCGACATCACAGAAGGTTTTCCACTGACTCACTGGCTTCGCCTTTCAGGCTCAGTCTGAGGAGGGAGACTAACCACCGTCTGTATGTCTGTAGATCTATGTCAGACCCCAGTGTCAGGGACCCCACGCCTTGGTTTCACGGGTCCAAAAGTCGCCTTCGCTTGCTTCTCGACCACTGCTTTCTGAATAAAAATGAGCTCCTGCTTGCCTTCATTTATCTCCCTCTATCGTGGTATGACAGCAGGACAGCGGCCCAGTTCTGTGTGAGCATGTGTTCTGGAAAAGGATACCCCAGCACCGTGGGACCCAGGGGGACCCGTCTGCCAGAGATAACGTGACCACATACTGCTTTAGAGATTGGCAGCCCCAGGCAGTCTAAACATCCACCCCATCCTGTGTGTGTGTGTGTGTTACAATCGCTCTGTCCTCCCAGGCTCTCCGACTCACTCCACAAACTTGCACAGACCAGCCTAAAAGAAATGCAGAAAATGAAGTGCGAAAAAGCCAGTAAGATGGTTAGTGCCACCCTGATTATCTCTGAATTTCTTTTATTTGGGTTTTTTACCGCCTGAGCTTTACCACATCAGAGTCTTTCTTCCAGTTATTTACTTTTGAAATTCCTGCAGTGAAAGGAAGGCCACAGCCTGAAAAGAACGAATGCACCCGACTTCAGGGCCCGGTGGCATTCTCAGGCCACTGAAGACCGGCAGTCGCCATAGAAACTTCAGACCCGCATCTCCGTTGGCGACGGACCGGTTTTACGGGGATTAACTGTGCTGTGAGAGGGGACTCTGGGAGTCCAGAGCACCCGGACTCACGCAGCAGTGTGTGCCAGCGCGGGACGCCGGTCGGCAAATGTCGGAACCCGTCAAATGGTCGTAAAGTTTCCCGTAAGAGAGCGGACGAGGGCTTAAAGGCGCAAACCCCAAACAGATGGGTGTAACCCTATTTACACCACATAACAGGGTAAATCTGCTCTGCTGGAATCATTGTTTTAGTTAAATTCCCTGCGAGGGAGTTATTAGCACTATTTCCCGGAGGAAAAAAAAATTGGTTCGAAGGCAAGAAATATGTCACCTAAAATTAAAGACCAAATTATAAGTGTGAAGTTGACAACATTGGTGTATTGTATACATTTTCAAGCAAGTTTATTCATAGCTTTTCTTTTCTTTAATTGTCATTTATTTATTTTTGCCCAGTAAGCAGTGATCCCAGATTGTATGATGTTTTCAACATGTTTGCGGCTGAAGAGACAACTCCGTGCTAACAGTGGAATAAAGCTGCATCCCTACCTTTAGTATTTCTTTATTATCTTATCCCTCTGAGGTTATTTTGTACCGGATGATGTTCCGGCAAAAGCTGAGTGTGGAGCGTTACGTTTTATCTTGGTTTTAGACTTTCTCTTTCACTCATTTCGAACAGAGATTTTCTTTTAATATAGTTAATGTTTGACCTTATCCAAAGGTACCGAACTCAAGGCCTTCGAGGCACCAACTTCCAGGTAAAAGCTGTAACCGCTACGCCACCTGCCGCTCCGTGCTGATTTCTGACCCCCCCACCATCCACCTGTGGTTTGGAAGCATCAGAAGCTCAGCTTCCCACCTGCCTGCATGGGCACTTCGGCCCACAGCGAGGGCAGCCAGTCGGGGGCACCAGGAAGTGAAGGAAAATAAGGAAAGTCAAGTTCCTCGAGTTTCTCTCTTTACCATTTTCTTCCATCAGTTTTCACACTTCAGGATGTGTTCCACCTTTCGCTGGCTGCAGCGAGACACAGAGCAATAATGTTATTTTCTATTTTGCTGCTTTTCCGAGGACTTGACTAATGATCTGCCAGCGCTGTAATAACAGGAATGACAAGCAGGTTCACTTTTCCCTCTTTTATTATTTTTAAGAAATGGTTATGTACTTGTGAGAAGGTTTAAGTGTCTGAGCCCTATTTATATCCTGGTGACCGTGATTGATGTGTTTGTTTACCTTTCTTTTCCTGCAAAATAGTGTTAAATGAAGTTAAAGCGGCTGGGAGGAAACACGATGCGGTGTGTGTGTGTGTGTGTGTGTGTGTGTGTACCTGCACCCAGTGTGTTTGCCTTGAGGACTCAGTAAATGCCCTCAGCATGATGAATAAGCTGCAGCCCTTCCTGTTTCCCTTGGCAGGCAGACGGACTGCGGCGGGCCGCTCGGCATTCTGGGGAGGACGCGGCTGCCCAGGGAATGAGGATGGGGTGGAGGACTGGGGGGGAGGGTTGAGGTTACCCTGCAATCCACTGATCAGGGATTATATAAAAAGATGCAACGGTTGGAAATTGGTTGAGGACACGGGCTCATCTGGGGGTCCTTCCGTTGGACTACCGCTCTGGTCTTTTCTCCAGCGAACTCCCAGTTTATAACTCAGTCCCGGTCTGTGATGGACGAGAAGTATCTGCTAAATAAACACATGAAAAGCATTTGAAGTGAGTGTCAAAGGGTAAGTGGTTTAGTGTGGTTTGACTGCGTTCGGCACGCGCGGGGGGCTCTAGCCGGACAGAACGGTGCCGAGTCGCCTGGCAGGAGGATCACGGCAAAGCCTGGGTCTCCTTTCTGTTTGTTTACACCACAGTGTCACAGATCGCAGCTTCGCCTTCTGGCAGCACAGAGCACAGTGGCAGCTAAAGCACCGCAGCTGCCCGTCCAGCTGGTGGAAAAACCCAACCAGAGCTGCACGTCAAAGAAAATAATTGTATCAAAAAAAGATTTTTTAATTACATTTTTATACATTTTAACGTGTGTGTGTGTGTGTGTGTGTGTGTGTGTGTGTGTCAAAGGAACCTGTTTGCATCGATGACCCTTTCCCCAGCCCTCAGGCTGTCGCTTGAACCTATCGATGGCGATACGACTGTTTCCACGATCACTCCATTATTTCAGAGTGAATGGGAACCGCTGCACCCCGGACCAGCGCCTCACCCTGTTCAGCGGCTGAGCGCGCCGTTAAATTGCCCCCGGAGATAAGGAGAGGACAAACAGCATCCTTTTGTCCCACGAAGTTGCGCCAAAGGTGTGTTGACTGTGTGTGTGTTTGTCCGTTCATTGCGCAAGGCGTGTGATGCACAAAAGCCAGGCGAAGAGGCCGTGTTTGCTGAGAGACAGGCTTGTTTTTTCTGATCCTCTCATATTCCAGCACTTTCCGGGTGTAGAAACCTGGCCGACGGGCAGGAAAGGCAGAAACCGCTTCCTCTCTTGATCGGTGATACGTCTCAGCCTTTGAAGTTTGGAGCTACGCTGGTTTCTCGGAGCAGAACAGGAAGAGTAGCAGCTGGTGAAGGTGAGAAAGACTCAAGGTTTAGATACAACCACCTCATGTCCGCTTCTGAGCTCTGGATGAGGAGGAGGTGACTGTTTGTTCGAGACAGATTCACAGGACCCCTCCGTCCAACAGCGGTTAAGGATCTCCTTCACACAGAGATGTTTTTGGCACCACCACAAACTGAGGATCAGGTCTTCTGAGAAGAGCAGGATGCAGTAGGACATCTTGCCAAACCCAGCTGTTCGAATTCTGGACAGTCAACTCCCACGAGGAGACATGAAGAACCCCATCACAGTGATGACAGCCATGGTGTCCGTGGAGTTTGTCCTCTACACCATGTGTCTCTGCACCCCACAGTGGCTTGTCCAGCCCGAGGGAACGAGCGAGGGGCTCTTTGCCATCTGCAACACCTTCCAGGGCTTCTCCAGCTGCACGGCTTTGCCAGCCTGGATGGGTGAGGACGCCTCTAGCGCCCCCCGCAGGCCCAGGGTGCAGAGCAGAACCGCTCACGACAGATCCCTGTCCTTCCCACAGGGTCGTTCAGCCTGACGTGGATGTTCTTGGCCGGGTCCTGCGGGCTCTCCTTCCTCACGCTCTTCGCCATCCGCCCGGCCATCCTGAGGGGCGGCAGGGCCGTTGTGGCCGTGCTGCTCAACTTCTCCTCAGGTAAACAAGCACGTCACCCCTGAAGACGGGCAGCGGTGCCAGCAGACAGCAGCATTCAGGGATGAATTATACAGCTCTGAACGTCAGCTTAGACCATAAAGATGAGGTAATGCAGCATCAAGGCCACCTAAAAAAAGGCTGCAAACCCTCCTCTAATCTTGGTGTTTAGCTATCTTCATATCACCCTCTTCTTTTGAACATCTTTTTCCACAATGACTCCCTCTTTCAAATGAAAGCTTTTACACTCTGGCTTCTGGTGTTACAAACAGTGCAGTTATACATTTTCAACATGACATCATTTTCTGTTTTTTTTATTTTGTTTTGTTCGGTTATCTCTGTTTTAGAGAAGAGCAAACGTGGCCTGTTGAGCCTCTGAGCCAATAGGTGACACTAAAGAGCACCCAAAGATAACAGCAGCGTTGGACCACCAGGGTTCAACTCACTTCCACAGTGTTTACAGACTGCGTCTGGTATTGCTGAGTGTCAGTGATAACCAGATGAGTTTATGGGACAAATTGCTGAGTAGTTGTCACTGAATGGGAGTTTATGGAGATGAAATTTTTATTTTCAGTCGTTTTATGTTAGTTTTTAGCTTAGCTATTTTTTATTTTTGACAGTTTTATCTGAGATTTTTACAGAACTTAACCAGTGAATAAATGGAGGGAAATCAGTACGATCAAGCTTTCGTTCATCGTGACCTAAGGGGATGTGGAGTTAGAAACTCTCTCGTGGTCCCGTGTCGTGTTCCTAACATGAGGAGCCAGAGTAAGTGCAAGAGTGTGTGTCCACGGGGGGGGTCCTGTGTCCTGCTCTCCCCGCAGTGCTCTCCTGCATCGGTGCCCTCGTCTCCTTCCTGGTGACCACCAAGGCCCAGGTCCCTCTGGCCCTGCACTACCTGGGCTGGTCCTTCTACATCTGCTGCGCCACCCTGTTCTACGCGTCGCTGGTGTCAGTGGTGCTGGCTGTGGTGAGGGGCTCCCCCCGGGTGGAGCCTGCAGACGCCGTGGGACACGTGTTTGTTCCGCAGCCCTGATTGCCGCCGCTGACCTTCTCCACCCACTGGGACGTCAGCCGCGGTGACGACGCGTGTGGTCCGTTCAACGCGGGAAACTACAGGGTAGCAACTACATTTCCACTGACTAACACTCGTAGTGTCACATCGTTCACTAAAAGCAAACAGAGCAGAAACACACAGGTGGTCACCTGTTTATTTTGAGTAAATGCAAATTTCAACTTTGCGTGTTCAAACACCAATGTTTAAGAGCTTCGTCATCACCGCGTTTTTAACTAAACCGGCAACATTTAACAGCTTTGCTCTCACGGGTAACAGAAGTGTGTTGTTGGGTGTCACGTCGCCCTCGGAAACGGCAACCCTGCACGACGTAAAAAAAGGGGCAGCGGTGGATCTGGAAATAAACCATAAAGGGGCAGCTGAAGGAAAAATAACTAGGCTGGAGAACAGCGCCACCTCCTGGACCTGCTGTGCTACAGTGAGAAGACAGCAGTATGGTAATAGGGTCCACAGGGTGTTTATATAATGTACGGTTTTTTGTTCATATTTATCGTTTGTTTGTTAATTAGTTCTTTGGTTTTTTTGTGTTTAGTCTTTATTCATTTTAATTTAAAGAGGAAGATGTGTTTAAACCCACAAAGGGAGGTTGAATTCAGCAGCACAGGCCAGGGGACCACCCATCTTCTGCGGTGGATCTGCTGATGTTTCCTTTAACCTTTTGGCTAGAGCCTTGGGGTGTGTTTTTAACCATCTTAGAGCTTTACCGTCATGTATTATAAATATCTCTCAGTTTTAACTAGGATTTTATAAACTAGTTTTACTTTGTGACGGTTTTAATTATTTATTGTAGTGGTTTTATTAGTAGTTTTAAAAAGAATAAAGTCGGAGATGATGAATGGAATGGTTATAACTGTCGACGGGGACAGTTTGGTGATGCTTGACACTACATGTCAGTGCATGTCCATTCTGATCCGGAAAAAGAAAGAAAGAAAAAAAAGGGTCCAGACTATACTGGGTAACAGGGGGTCCAGATATGGAGAGTCCAAAAAATGAAAAGCATAATTTAAGCAGAATATTCTTCAATGTGGTGCTGTATAGTACTGCATTACAGTAACACTTTTAGATCCTAATGTAAACAGGCGTCTAATAGTAGTTAAACAGAAACATGCACATATACAGTTAAGAATTATATACAAAAAGCGGCAGCTAAAATGTCACTACGACAGAACTCCACCGTTTCGCTGCATTCGATGAATGCAGTTGGATAGTTCTTTGATACAGTAAAAATATTTTAAGCATTTTATCTATTAAGTTATCTTCTCTACAATAGTTAAGCTGGTTAAATACACACACACACTTAAATATTTTCCCTTCCATTATGCTCTTTTTTTAATATTTACCTTTATTTTTTCTGGAACATTTTTGTGGCAATCTAAAACCCAAAGTCCACAAAATGGAGGATAGACTGTACTACAGTAATAAAGACAGAATTCCACAGTAAAGACCTCTATTATTCATTACAGAGGTACCTTTGCTGACAACATAAAATAAGTGAATTCATTTTTTGCTTTTTTACATAAAAAGGCCAAAATAAGACAGAAATGTCAGGTACAATCAATTCCATAAATGAAAATGAATGGTGGCAAAAAAAAAAGACAAAAATCTGAAGCCATAAGTGAAATATAGCCCATGTCTCTAAGCAGAAAAAAAACAAACGTTAATAATGCTTATTTAATGTTCTGGCAAATGTGCAAAGATGTAACTTAAGGTAGAAACTTCTATATGTAAGAGCGCCACCCGGTGGTCCCGTGAAGCACAACGCGGAGCCAGAGGACAGGCTGGCAAAGAACGTCCTCCCCATCACACCTGGAGCACCTGATACCTGTCCTGTGGATCACAGATCAGCAACATAGCCTGAGGAGTCACATCTGGGTTCAAGTCAGAGTTGATAAATAATAATAAATATTCCACAAGAAAATGGGCCTCAGTGCGTAAACTCATCTGGAAAAGAGGAGGGTTCACACCAGCACCTTCAGGCTGCAGCGCTAACCACTACTCCCCCTACTGCCCACGTTACTACGCCTGCAGCTCTCTTTCAGGCATCCTGCCTGAGGAGTGAGCCGTATTACTGAAGGACCGGGCGCTGACTGTGCTCACCTGGCCTAGAAACGCACGACTCGTTTCCTCCGCCGCTTTACTTGCTCCCGACGTAACTGACCGTCTTCCCGGTTTTCTTCAGCGTTTCCAGAAGCACGTTGGCATCCTTGTCTGACTCGATGAAGACCTTCTTGTTAGGAAGATCAATGTCGAACTTGACGTCTGTAGAGGGGCAGAGACAGGGAGATGAGGACGCGAGCTGGAAACCAAAGGCGCCGACACTCTGTTCGCCGCTCGGTCAAAGTCCACGTTCCTCACACTTCAAAGCAATGAGGATTCCTGTTGAGTCGACAGAATCTACTGACGGGTCCAAACCTGGCCGGTTGGGTCATTTCAACAGAGTAAACAAAGTTGGATAACAAGTTAACAGTTAAACTATTTTTTCTTTTAAAAAAAAAAAAATCAGAACCCTAATAATTTTCAGAAATATTTATAACAGCTTGGTTTACCTACAAAGTGGTCGATTTAAAAATCATTACCATTATTACATTTTGAATATTGTAATGGTGCTGTCAAGTTTTGTGTGCATAGTTGAGTTACCCCAGTTGGGATGTTGATGTTTAAATGGTTGTTCCACTTAGGCACAAGTTCGGTAAAGTGGATTCCGCGGGTCGTGGGGCAGAAGCCCCACCGTAGGACGGGAACAGGGGGAGTCAGGGGGGGTGGGTGCCCTCCTTCAGGTTCTGCACAAGCGAGTAGTGGATAAAGTGTTGTTACCATTACATCCTGCTGGTGGTGCTAGTGACGTATGGACCCAATAAAAATTAGGGATTTATTAATTCATCTATATATTTAGATTTTAGTTATTGTAGTTTAGTGTCTCACTGAGGTGGGTGTTTATATAATGTATGGGTTTTTTTTGTTTACATACGGACCTAAAAAAAACCGCTTCTCGGCCTATTGGCTAAGATCAAGTGCGGGTTTTTGCGGGAGTGGGGGAGGGGGGGCGACCGCCGCTGCCCCGGGGTGAACCTTTACTCTCTTGCAGGTTTTTTTATTTCTTTTTTAGCCTAAGACGTGTCCAGTGCGTGTCCTGCCTAACGTTTTTAACTCTTACATCTTTACTCATGTATTATAAATCTGTCGGTTTTAACTAGGATTTTATAAAGTAGTTTTACTTTGTGACGGTTTTAATTATTTATTGTAGTGGTTTTATTAGTAGTTTTAAAAAGAATAAAGTCCGAGATGAATGGAGTGACTATAACTGTCGACGGGGACAGTTCGGTGACGCTTGACACGACGTGTCAATTCTGATCCGGTTAGGAAAAAAAAAATAAAACAGTTTTTAAAAAAATAAATAATAATAATAATAATAATAATAATAATAATAAATAATGGACAAAATAAAGAGCAGTTTCCACAAATCCTGATTCCTGAAACTTCCTTCAGTAGCGAAACCAAAAGATGCTACAACATGAACTGAACTGCAGATTCGTGCAGCGTTTTTACCCGGGTGTTTACCCGTACAAACCTCCAATTGGAGGGGTACATTACTATGTTTTTACTGCCGGAATTCAAACGTGTTTGTTGCCATTTTTTCACGTTTACTTATATCGACAGTGTTATTTTCAAAAGTAACTGTGGTCGACGAGGTAACTAACTTACTAACCAACCAGCCGAATAAGCGGTTTACTGACCCAGTTTATTGAGGACCCGTGTCACCGCTCCCGAGCAGCCCTCGCACGTCATATCCACGTAGAACTCGTGTTTCTGCGGAAAACAGAGAAAACACGGTGAAATAAAACATGAAATCAGTTTTTACACAAACACAGCGGACCGCCGATGTTCCTCCGCAGCCCCCCGCACCGCGAAACCACCGAGCCGCGCCGTCACGCATAACTTTTTCGCATCGTGCTAATAACTAATAACGGCGTCGTATTAATATGATTATTAATGTGATTATTAAGACTTTCGGTGTTTTTAATAACCATCCGTTTCCTCACCGTCATGACGCCGCTGCAACTGAACCCAAGCGCCCCGATAGCTCGCGCGATCACGTGGTTCCAGCATTAGGGACCGTCTCCAAGGGCGCTGTGGACAAGGAGCGAAAACTTCTCATATCAACTCGTACACAACCGCCCATCTTGTCCCGTGTTATAAAGGTTTAAGAATACACACAACATCTAGCTATATTTTAATTCTATAATAAATGTTTACAGCAGGGAACGTTTGGAGGTGATTTTCGCTTTTCTCAAATATTGCACCTTTGTAGGGTCCCTCTGTGGGGCTGAACCATCTGATTCACTTCAGCAACTAAAACGTCATAAACCGGTAGGATATCTGCTTATTAAAATTAATATAATGCCACATTTCAGACCTGAAAGAAGAGACAGTGAACCAGGCGTTGTTGAACGAGGTTTTTTGTGGTCGTTGTATGTTTCGTGTGTGTGTTACACATAACAAACAGCATTTACAGAGGGGCAGACGCGCGGAGACAAACCCGCGAGACGCTGTGCACGCGGCGCCATTTTCCTGATAACAATCATTGATCACAAACTGCACGCGCTCCGCAGCCTAAAGCGACACGGTTTGTTCAGATCAGCTGACGGACCCGACTGAGGTCATGTGACCCATCGAAACAGAAGCAGCCCGGCAAGGACTCGGAGGAGGGTCCGGGAGCTCGCGGGGGACCTGGTCACGGATTCAATCGTGGTCAGAGTCGGTTTGCAGGAGGGGAGGAAGGGCGAGGTGCGCAACCTGGTGTCGATCGCGGGCTGTGGAGGCAGGTAATGAAAGTGTGGGCAGAAGGGTTCGTGTTTGACATTCAGTTCACTGTTTGATCGGAGAGTCACACTGGTACTGTGGTACACTGTTACTGTACTACACTGGTACTGTGGCACACTGTTACTATAGTACACTAGTACTGTGGTACATTGTTACTGTACTACACTGGTACTGCGGTACACTGTTACTATAGTACACTGGTACTGTGGCACACTGTTACTATAGTACACTAGTACTGTGGTACATTGTTACTGTACTACACTGGTACTGTGGTACACTGTTACTATACTACACTGGTACTGTGGTACACTGTTACTATAGTACACTAGTACTGCGGTACATTGTTACTGTACTACACTGGTACTGTGGCACACTGTTACTATAGTACACTAGTACTGTGGTACATTGTTACTGTACTACACTGGTACTGTGGTACACTGTTACTATAGTACACTAGTACTGTGGTACACTGTTACTGTACTACACTGGTACTGTGGTACACTGTTACTATAGTACACTAGTACTGCGGTACATTGTTACTGTACTACACTGGTACTGTGGTACACTGTTACTATAGTACACTAGTACTGTGGTACACTGTTACTGTACTACACTGGTACTGTGGTACACTGTTACTATAGTACACTAGTACTGCGGTACATTGTTACTGTACTACACTGGTACTGCAGTACACTGTTACTATAGTACACTGGTACTGCGGTACACTGTTACTATAGTACACTAGTACTGCGGTACATTGTTACTGTACTACACTGGTACTGTGGTACACTGTTACTATAGTACACTGGTACTGTGGTACACTGTTACTGTACTACACTGGTACTGTGATACACTGTTACTATAGTACACTGGTACTGAGGTACATTGTTACTGTACTACACTGGTACTGTGGTACACTGTTACTATAGTACACTAGTACTGTGGTACATTGTTACTATAGTACACTAGTACTGTGGTACATTGTTACTGTACTACACTGGTACTGTGGTACACTGTTACTATAGTACACTAGTACTGTGGTACATTGTTACTGTACTACACTGGTACTGCGGTACACCCTTTTTGTGGTACACTGTTACTATAGTACGCTGGTACTGTGGTACACCCTTGCTGTGGTGACAGCAAATATCAGGGTACAGGCCCAAGTCATTGACCAAGTGTACCCTGACTAACCAAGTGTACAGTGACAGTTGCTACAGATGCTCAAAATACTCTTATTTTGTCAGTAATAACAGCAGCGACGTCTCGCTCTCCTTCCTGTCATCCTGCATCGGTTGTGAGTGGCAGAATGGTTCTGTAATAATCATGGTAAAACTGTGGTAAATCATGATGGTAAGATTGTTTCTCATGCTGCTCAAGTGCAGCGTCAAGCTCCACGGTGTCCAGTCACCTCCAGCAGAGCAGATCACAGCTCTCTCTCTCTCTCTTTCTCTCTCTCACTTTGTGTCTTCACAGCAGTGGTGGACCAGGAGACCAAGCAGAGCGTTTTGAGCCACAGAGGGTCACCAGTCTGGCAGCCATGGCCTCTGACCACAGCACAGGCTCCACACCATCCAGCACGGCAGGGACCCCCAACGAGGAGACGGCTCTTTCTCCCACTCGTGCTCCCGGCCCCTCAAAACCCCAAGATTCGTACCAGCGGATCGGAGATGGCGGGGGTGGCTCCTCGTAAGGACTTTCACTGTTTGACTGCAGGGACGTAGGTACACGGGCTCCTCAAATTGCAAACAGCCTGGTTACAAGAGTAAAAACATTTTCCCAGTTTGTATTCAATTCCTCCTTCTTTACTGTCTGTAGTGGTACAAATGTGACCTTTTTATCTCCTGAACCAGTAGGTGGCAGTAAAGTGCACCCAGACAGCACAGGAGTGAGGGACCACCTTAATTCAACTCACGTCCACAGTGTTTATCGCTGGTGTCAGATGCTCCTCCGTGTTGACGATCGATAGCAAGTTGAGGGGGATGAATCTGTCAGTAATCAGGCCAGAGCAGGAGTTTGTGGAGAAGGTGTTAATTCTCAGTGGCCTTAAGTCAGCTTTAATTTCATTGCACGTCAAAGTTAAAATATTAAAACTATTTTTATCTGTTGCAGCCATATTAAAGATTTTTAGGGAACCCGACCCATTAATAAACAAAAGTATCTTTATTCCTGAGTTTTATTGATTGTCATGTAGTAATAAAAGTGACTTAAAGGTTAAGAACAAAACAAATTATGAACAGACTTCCAGCCCCAGGTGTGTTTGTAAGTTGAGGAGTCGGCGTGTTGCTTCCGGCATCTTGCTCATTACGGAGTTGTGTATTGAGCTGTACCCTGTTTTACACCACGGTAGTGATCATGTGTGTACTGACTGTAATCGCTCTGTCTCCACAGTTTCTTCCAGACTCTGATCCACCTGCTGAAGGGCAACATTGGCACCGGTCTGCTGGGGCTGCCGTTGGCCGTGAAGAATGCAGGTCTCCTGGTGGGAAACGGCTGCTAACCAAGCAACCCCCCGGTGTGCTTTACAGTACTGAGGCAGAACAAGGGAAGTGACAGCTCCTCTCTCTCTACCCCCCACAGGTGGGCCCACTGAGCCTCCTGGTGATGGGCGTGGTGGCCGTCCATTGCATGGACATCCTGGTCAAATGTTCCCGCCACCTCAGTACCAGGTTAGACCTAGCAGCTCTGTGTGTGTGTGTGTGTGTGTGTGTGTGTGTGTGTGTGTGTGTGTGTGTGTGTGTCACACTATCTTCTTCTCATTCACCTACAGGTCGAGGAAGCCCTATTTGGACTACGGTGAGACCTTTGAGCACGGCATGGAGAACGTGTCCTGGCTGAGGAGACACTCTGTCTGGGGAAGGTGCAGCAAACTTGTTCTCGCTTTGTCTTCAGGGCTAAATATGACCTCCTGCTATTACAAATGAGCCAGTGTCAAACTCTCAAACATTTTCCAGTTTATTTAGTTTTTAACTGTGTTTTCTTCACTTTCCAGACATTGGTCACAGCAGAGCAAATGTAACTTGTGTTTACGGCTCCAGCTAGCAGATGGCTGAGTCTCACGGTCAGCTTTAAATTCTAATTGGCGGGGTTGGAATTGTTATTTATTTTAAATTAGTTTTAAATCCAATTTAGTTAAAATTTTGTAAAATGTTAAAAGTCTTGCAGCTTTTTTATTTATTATAGCTATATGCAAAATTTTTACAAATTAATCAATCAAAAATTTATGAGACACCTGTATTTTTAGTCCTTTATTGACCGTGACTCAGTGACAGAAGTGACTTTGGAGTTGCTAACAAATTGAACAATAGACAGACTTTTAGCACCAGATGCATTTTGAAGTTGAGGTGCTGGTGTTCTGGTTTCTGTACTGTTGTCCAGTCAACTGTCCACTTCCTCTAAGCTCATAATTGCAAAATAATGGCATTTTTCCATCCAGCTCTTGCTGAGGGTCAGTGACCAAAGTGCAAATGGGGCAAAAAAAGTGTGAAAATTGTGTTCTCAGTTCCTGCTGCTGGAGGTTTTGCCTCACAGTTTTTCTTTGTTCCCAGGCGGGTGGTGAACCTGTTCCTCATCATAACCCAATTGGGCTTCTGCTGTGTTTACTTTGTGTTCCTCAGTGACAACGTGAAGCAGGTGATTTTCAGCTAGGGGCCTGGTGATGGGTGGTGGGGGGGGGTCATACTGAACCATGAGGCAAAATGTTTTAGATGGAACTGATGTATTTATTGGAAATGGTCCACCTCACAGAAATTCAGTCAGTCAGCATCTGTATATCTATATTTATAAAGTTCGGTCTGTTTGTTTATTTACCTTTTTTCTTTATGCATTACTTTTTTCAAGCCATGGACATGAAATTCTTCTCACCTGTGAAATGAGGTTTTTTGCGTAAAGACACACATACATACATGTTGTTAGACATGCCAGTTCCCAACTAAATTGACAAGAAAAGGACAAATGGGCCACTACACACACACACACACACACACACACACAAGCTGGCATACTTTCTGACTCATACACTCAAGTAATGAAGTTTGGTGCCATATAATTTCTTATAACTGTGTGCATGTCACCACAGCCAGCGTGTGTGTTGCTGTCAGTGCTATCCACACATTTGACCACAGGAAATAGCTGTTAAGTGAGCAAATTAAAACATAAAAAATATAAGAAATTACATGGAGTGCTGCACACATTTGTGATGTAAGGATACAAAAAAATTTTACATCTATAGTTTAGCACTAGCAAATATTCTGTGAACTATACCATCCCAATAAGTAAGTACAGATTTCTAATGAAAGGTGAAGTTGTTCGTTTGTTGAATCTGGATTCAAAATATTGTTGTTGAATTATAGAAAGTGGACACAAGATGTCAGTATTGCATAAAATTGAGCTTGTATAAAAAAACTTAATGCCAGGATATTGTTTTTTTCTCTAATGCTTTTCAAAACTTAATTCATCCGTTGTGCCTTGAAACAAGCTGTGTCCTGTGGCTAATTTGTAGGGGGGGGGGCGGTCAAACACACACACACACACACACACACACACAGAGAGCGGCTCCGCTTTAATGTACATCCATGGATTTGACTGCAGTGGAGCTGTCGGCCTTTGATGGTTTTTTAAACTGCCTCCACCTGTGCCTTTTATTAAACTGATATTATGTTGAGTTTGTGTGCAAATACTGGACTAAATAATAACATTTTAATATATGTAAACTATAACTTCAAATTTAGCTGCTCACTGTATGAGCTCTCCTCTGAGTTCCTTTTACATGGTTCAAACCAGCAGCTTCTCAGGTGCAGGGTCAAAACAAGTGTCCCTCTGCCCCCCCCCCCCAGGTGGTGGAGGCCGCCAACAGCACCACGTGGAACTGCCACAACAATCAGACGTCAGTGATTGTGCCCAGTTTCGACTCACGCCTCTACATGCTCTGCTTCCTGCCCTTCATCGTGCTGCTGGTGTTCACACGCAACCTGCGCTACCTGGCGCCCTTCTCCTTTCTGGCCAACCTGGTCATGAGCATCAGCCTGGTCCTTGTCTACTGGTACTCCATAACGGTATGAACCCTGGAAGATGCTGATGAAGGCAGTAAAATCTTCACAGGACTCAGCTCAAGAACTTTGTCATGTCTTTGTCCCACCAGTGATGGATCATGTGCTCCACAAACATATAGATGGAGGTGCCAAGAAGCCAAGTTGTTCTTTCAACTATTAAACTGTTTCTTATTCACAGAACATCAAATATCCCATTTTGCTGCCCTTTGTTGGAGCGGCCAAGGACTATTCGCTCTTCTTTGGAACGGCAATATTTGCCTTTGAGGGCATAGGAGTGGTAAGTGTCAGCTTTACACAAACACATTTTAACATATATATTATTTTAGAAAGTGTACAGATACGCAATTTTGGCATCACCTCGATGACTGTGCCAGGTACCGAACTGCAGTCACGTGACTTCACACTTAAGGCTGTTAATGGTTAGATGCTGCTATGGAATCATGGGTGTTTCTCCCATCCTCCAGGTCCTGCCGCTGGAGAACAAGATGCAGAGGCCTGAGCGGTTCCATGCGGTCCTCTACGTGGGCATGGGCATCGTGACTGTTCTCTACATCAGCCTGGGTACCGTTGGCTACATATGCTTTGGGGAAGTCATCAGCGGCAGCATCACCCTCAACCTGCCCAGTTGCTGGTGAGTCAGAACTGCGGTCACTGCTGAACGGCCAGCCAGTCACAGAGCAGGACCCTCTTTGCGCAACAGAACCATACTGTTTGTTAAGACGGTGAACGTTCACCCAGTTAAGCGGCGGGTCCATACTGGGTGTAGAGCCGGCGAGTGTTCAGCTGAATAGTATTCAACCAATCATAGGGCACAATCACAGGATATAACCAATCGCAGGGTCCTCTGAGCTTTCAACCAATAAACATTCAGAGCGGCAGCAACAGTCCGTATTGAGTGATTGTATAACGAGCATTCTGCCAATCACAGAGCAGGATTCTTGTTGAATAGTCTACCAATAAATATTCAGCCAGTCATTCAGCTGCCCCTTTGAGTGTTTGGCCAGTCAGCATTCACCTCGTGAGCTTTTGATCAATCTTTTGACCAAGCTTTTGAGCGGGATCCTGGTTGAGCAGTCAGCCAATGAATGTGCAGCTAATCTAAAAGCAGGTCTAGACGATTCATTCAGGCAGTGAACTTTCAGCCAGTCAAGTGGCGGTCCGCTAAGTGTTAGGCCAGTTAGTGTTTGGCTAATAAACATACAAACAGTCGGAAAGCAGGATCCTCGCTGAGCTTTGGTTGCTCCAAAGTATTCGGCCAATGAGCCTTCAGCTAATGAGTTTTCAGCCAGTCAGAGCATTTGGCCGATCGCACAGCTGTCCTCCTTGAGCTCTACTGCTCACCTGTGATCTCTGACTTGAGAAAACCAGAATGGAGACCACAATGACTGCGACGGGAGTGCTCCAGATGCATGATGGGTGCTCGGTCCAAGAAGAAAAAATGCCAAGACTTCAAGAAGTCTACTTTGTCAGATTTCATTCCACATGTTTGTGGACCTGACAGCACACTGTGTGAGGTGGCTCAGATGTGTGGGAAGGTGAATTGGGGCTCCTTCGGTATGGAGCTGTCAGTATGTTTAGGAGCCGTCTCAGTGCTCAGTAAAGTTTGGCCACTAAAGGAGCCGCAGGCTGTTTAGTTATTGTCGTTGTTATTTATCAATTTATCTGACTCTTTTCTCCAAAGCAAATTATAGTGTTAATACAGCAGAGTCATTTTTACTGTATTGGTTCAGGGTACGTCGATCAGAGCTCAAGGTGGGATTCAAACTCAAGTCATTTTGCTGCACGGTGGAGACTACAAAATCACACTATCCAGGGACCAACACACCTGAGGCACAGATCTGGTTTTCCAGTCAGATACACTGCGTAACCATACCGTTGTGATGTCGCTTTTCTGCTCCCCTACAGGTTGTATCAGATTGTGAAGCTCCTCTACAGCTTTGGCATCTTCGTCACTTATGCCCTGCAGTTCTACGTTGCTGCTGAGATCCTCATCCCCGTGGCTGTGTCCCGCGTGCCGGCCCGGTTCGCGCTTGCCATAGACCTCAGCATCCGCACCCTCCTGGTCGCCTTCACCTGTGAGTATCTGCTGCAGCTGACCGTCCCCATTTTTCTGCCGTTCTCTGGGATAGCAACAGTCTGCTGGCTGCAGGCACCACGCTGACTCCCTGCATGGTTGGAAAGCAGCGGGTGCAGAAGTGTGAGCAGAGGCAGGTTCATGCATGTGGTTCAGCCAGGCTGGGTAAAAACGTATACCAATATTCAGGTGCCCCACGATTCAGTGGTCTTCCTTGAAGCTCCCAAATCAGCACTTCAGAGGATCTCAGTTTGGCCCCCAGGTGGTGAAATGAACTCCTTCTGACCCTCAGAGCTGCAGAATCCCTCTCAGCATTAAAGAAGCGTCTCAAAGCCATCTCTTTCAGAGCCATTTCTCCTTCCACCTGTCATCATCCCCCACGTCGCCTTTGTATTTCCCAACAATTCTATACGCAGTAGTGCACCGGCAAAAACAGCATCGTTGCACTAAGTAACTGTGCTTCAACAACCACGTGTCAGTATCTATAGCTTTTATTTTGTTTTTTTGTTGCACTTTTGTTGTTTGAGTTGTTCCAAGCTCTGGAGAAAAGGGTCTGGCAAATGAGTGGAAAGTAAATGGAAATGTGCTGCACCTGCTTGGCTGGTAAATGTGGGCACCATAAGGAATATGATTGAGCCCTTAAGGAGGAAAGACCAGAACATCTGGCTACATTTCTGCAGGACTGAGGCGAAGGATCGTACTCAATCCGTTGACTCTGGCTGCCAGGAGACCATCCTGCTCTGCAGGAACCCGACTTTGCTTTTATTCTCTTGTCTGTGTGTATTTGGGGTTGTTGCCGTGGGCCAGAACTGAGCTCGCACACACACATCGTTTCATTCAGCGATTATCCTCCGTTCGGTCGGCCCAGTTTGTCTGTGTCCAGTGAATGATATGTAGTCTTTTGTGACCTTCGATAGTTGTTTGTTCATTATTTATGTCCTAGGCATTGATATTTCCAAGATATTTAGCTACTAAATATCTGCTACCAGATTTTTGCAATAAAGTAAGAAAGTGGGCTGGAAACGTATTCAGTTCCACGCAAAGACGGAGGGCCCTGCAAGGAAAGCGTGGGCTGTAGTGTTCATGCTAACTCTGCTAGCGCTCTTTGTATCGATTCTGAAAGTACAGCTCCTCATGTGGTCGTTGCCTTAAAATGATCTTCAAAAATGTTTCGATCAAACCTTTTTGAACATCCAAGACCATAAAATTCACAGATGTTTTTTGTTTTTGTTTTTTTTTTAACCATATCGAAATTTGGCAAATGCCAAGTATCAAACCTACTGTCCAGTTCAGCCGCACACTTTCAATCTTTGTTTACCCTCTTCCTTCTTCCTCACTGCCAAACCAGGCGGGGCGATCGGCGTAGCAGACGTGTTGGTGGCAACCAGAGAACATCTCCCCCATAGACACTGATGCTTTTAGGTTATTATTGATTTTTTTGTCTATGAAAATCAGTCAGGAAGTGAAGCAGAAGAAGGCTCTCTCCGTTTTGGCCTTTGTGTGTAGAACCAGCAGTTTTCCAGTGTTGCAGTTTCCATGTTGGTATTCTAGCCTTAATTGGAGGTCTGCTAGCATGCTGGACACCAGGCTTGGCATCGGTGTGCCAGGGGGTCCATGTGTTCGTATCCCAGTTGCGGAGGATGAGAGTCAGGGCAGCGATCAGCCAGTAGCCACGGCTCATGGAGGCGGCATTTCACGTGCCTCACTGTGGCGTCATGTGTGTTCAGAGCGCAGTTCCCTCAGGTGTCCTGGGTTGCCACAAAAAACAGATTTAATCTTCATTGTTCCTCTTTTTTTCTCCCCTTAGCACTTTAAGGTAATAATTGTGTGACGTGTTCCACTGTCATCCCCTTTGTGTTCCTTGTCTGGGTCAAATGGCACGAGTGACTTACTTAGCCCCAGCGCTCATTGGCACAGAAATCACGTTAAGAGCCATAAGAAAGAAGTGTATAAATAGAACTGGTTCCATGGAGTGCAGAATAGATTGAAAATGGGGGCTCCTCAAGTGGTTTTGTAAATTATGGGGTACGATTGTTTGGATTTAGTGACTGAAATATCATCTGCAAGATGTGCACCCAAGGGTGTGTTTCACACCTGTTTGACATAAAACCTCGAAATGGCAACTAAAAGATGCAATGAATCCTAAACTGTTTGCTAAATGAACTGGTGTAGATTTCAGTGTGAAAATTTATTGCCACAAAGCTACCAGGGTCAATTGACTAAACAGTCTGTATGTGTATGAGCATGAGCTGAATGGGACTTCATTGGTGGGCTGACGGAGGAGATGATCAGGAAGGAATTCAGATTCACATGTCCAGGTATTTCACTATTACATCAATTTGATGTGAATGGACAACAGGTGGCAGAGTGATTAGAGGCATCACCTTGCAGTCGAAAGACTTAGGTTCAAATCCCTGCTCCTGCTGTGGCACAGTTGAGCAAGGCACTTACCCTGAGTTGACACAGCAAAAATTACCCAGCTGTAAACAGGTAAATCGGTGTAAGTTGCATAGTGTAAAAACCTAGCAAAGGCTGAAATACTGGTCCTTAACAGGTGTTCTGACCACCATGTTGGGGTATGAACCATGAAGCCCACAAAAAAAGTAGATTCCTTGTTTCATAAGTGTGTCCACATATGTAACAGTTTGCTGCTGCTGCTGTGTTCTCAGTGGGAATCATACACACGCACACACACACGTCAAGGGCTGCCAGTCGGTTTGACGTTAACATTTTACCTTAATCCACTCTGGGAAAAGATATAAAAAGGTCAGTGTGATGGAAATCTGTTGAAGTCAGTTGTGAAGAAAGCGCTTTGCACCCTGGGACTTTGTTTACTTATACTAATGGGAAACCTGACATTTGCATGATGACAGTATTTATTAATTTTATTTTTGAAAAATTAAGATTTAGGACGATTTGTATTCTCTACTAAACAGTACACGACATTTCAAATTGACTCTTGTAGAGAAAAAAGGTAATAAACTTTACCAGCGTATCACCTGACTATGAGAAGAGTGTGAGGAAGTGTGCGACCCATTTCCCAATGGACACAAAACATGAAGCGAAAGTTTGAGGTCAAAAGAGGAAGTGCACAGTGGAAGTGGGGGTGAGGAAACAGTCTGATAAAAGGTCTGATGGAGGGTTTACTTCACCTTTCCTCTCAATAACTGATGTTGCAATATGAAGATTGTTGGTTCAAATCCTACTTTCTGTTTCCCTTGATCAAGGTTTCCTGATTTGATACATTCAAAATGACTTAGGTGTATAAATGGCAAAATCATTGTAAAATTGTAATAATAATAATAACAACGATGAGTAGTAAATAAGCACCCATGGGCCTCCACTGTATTTTCCCAAATGCTCTCTGTTCAATGTGATGGACGTATTTTTTATGTTCCGTCGGCCTCGTCCGTCTGCATAGCAAACCTGGGCTTTATCGATCGATTGTGTTCCTTCACAGGAACTCCAAGCAAGATCTTGGAATCGGAGCTCAAGGTCATAGACGTGTTCATCTGTGTAATAGCAGCTTAAAGCCTCACTGTTCAATTGATTATTTTAAGTCATATTAAATTTCAAAGGTTACCCCCCCCCCAAATGTTACATAACGCTTCATTTTTATTTGGTTTGCGCCATATTTCCCTGCATGTCTGCTTATCCTCAGAACAAAAATCCATTATTGACCCTATCATTCAATCTTTTCACATGAAAGCAACTTTATAGTCTCCCATATGAAACAGGCAGAACAAATAGCTTTCATTTTTTTCTTCCCCTGCTTTTGCAAGTGCTTTCAGTGTCTGGGAAAGACATTGTGTGCGAGTCAGCAGAAGTCCGCAGCACGTGGCCCGCGCTGCAAATGGCAAATTAAAGTGTATGTGCAGATACTGCACTTACTTGTTTGTGAACCAAATGATCATTATTGTGTAAACTTAAGAAAAAAAAGTTCTGATGCAGCTTTCCTGTTTCTCGGGTGATACTGGATAATTTGTCGTCTGAAAATCCCTGCCGATTGCCAAGGTTTTGATATAATTTCCTTTGTGAGACCAACACGTTAGCTAGAAATTATTGTTCAGAAATGTACAAATTAACTTTCAAAAGCTCCTGCAGATTACCCCATAAATTAAAGGCAAAATACTGCTTCGACGTTTGATTTTAATGAGTTTCTGACATTCGGCGCTAAAGCCGCAATCCGAGTGTTTCAGCTCTCGGCAGAAATTATTTTCTCTTTTTATTTTTGTGTATTCAGCATCCCACTGTTGCACTTTGGCAGGCCACGTTTGTGTATTAAATTTTATTTTAGCTGTGTATTATTATATTTTTCATCCAAGGTTATTTACGGTAGTGAATACAATCGTATTTTACCCCGATTTACCCTTTCATATAGTAGGGTAATAGGGTAAGCACTTAGCTCAAGGTTGCTGCTGTAGGAGGTAGGATTTGAACCCATGACCTTCAGATTGCAAGACTACTTCTATAACAACTATTAGCACTATCTATCATCCACATCTAAAACTTTGTAAAAATTTCAGTGTATCATTGCAACAGCATGGAATAAAAATCATCAGTGGATAAAAATTAAATTTAGAATCCTAAATATAGCACTTATTAAATTATGGTGATAATATGCTTTGTCATAGTTACATGCAAATGTAAATTTGGAAAGGTGTTTTTATTTTCAGCCCCCCTCCCCAGGCGTCCTTTGCTCATCATTATCTCCTTATTTGCATGAGTAAGCTGCTGCGCTGGTGTGCAGATACCCAGTGTGTGTTTGTCTTGCTCCCAAGCGCTTCGTAAAAGAAGAAAACAAATGTGCTCACTTTAAAGAGAGGAGATGAGTGAATCGGGGAAGCCGGGGAGTCAATCCCCCGCAGCTCCTGGAGAAGCGCCTGTTCTTCATTTTTCTGTTTATGTTAACAATTATTGTTGTGTTTAAGCACTCGCATACTCTCTCTCTCTCTCTCTCTCTCTCTCTCACACACACGCACACACACCGAATATCCTTCTGCTGCTGTGCTGTTGTAATTATTTTACTGACACTTCAAAGTGTCTTAGACTGATTTACCCATTTATAAAGCAGTTTTTACTGTGTTAATGCAGGGTAGATGCTGTGTTAAAGGATACAGCAGCAGGAAATAGGGTCAGAACCTTGGTCTGTTGATTGAGAGGTGACTAATCCAGTTTACCTTTTTGTAACACTGTTGTACAGTTTACATACTGAACATGTGTCGTCCCTGGACACCCAATTGCCTCATCGTGACTGGATCTCCTCAGCTTCTAGGAGGTCTTGTCACCTGGGGTTCTAACCCTTTTGCTGGAGACTTAATTCTTGTTTTTGGGCATTGAGCCCTTGTGGCCACATGGAGGCCCTCAGCTGCCCTTGTGGTGTATACAATTCCAACTATTACCACGGTATCATTTTATTATTTAAATTGTGACCATTTAGGGCCGTCACCCCGTAATCAAAAGGGCCCAGGTTCAAGTCCCAGCTCATGCTGTTGTATCCTTGATCAAGCCTGAATGATACAGTAAAACTTACCCTGCTGTATAAATGAGTAAATCACTGTAAGCATCTTGGTGTACAGGGCTAACATATTAAGCCGGGATGGAGAAAAGTGACAGATAAAGGAATAACAAGCAGCAGTGCAGGTATTTTGACTGCAGTGTGGTAAGAGAGGCGATGTAAATGTGGTCAGACATCCACCCATCTGTACCTCCTGGGGACTGGGCGCAACTGCAGAAGGGAGACAGAAGTGCTGTTTTAATCACCCACACTAACAAGTGCACTCAATGCCGGGGGTCTCACACCAGAGCTGCTTCCTGTCAGCATTTCATACATCATTGAAACACAATTAAGGCAGTTTAGCTTCACGAACAGATACAGATCAGAAGAGAGTATGAATCGTGGAATGAATATATTTTTAAGAACTGGCCCACCTTCATGTAATTTCCCCAAAAACATGGAGGGATTGTGGTCTTAATCCTTCAGTGTTACAAGGAGGACAAGTTTTAGAGGCTCAACATTACTTATAATGAGGATGCTGTCTTTTATTTTTAATAATGGAAAAGTACAAGACCAGCTTATCTAACAGTGGTTTTTACTTTGCTTTAACCTTTATCATCTCTGTTGTGTTGTGTTGCAGCCTTAACCAATCAGAAGACTGATCATAAATTTCATAACCACTTAATGGGTCTGTTTATATTTTTATTTTGTACTGTTAGTGGATTTCAGGGTATTGTTCAGGTCTTTCACTGCAGTTCTGCTAACTGGTAGGTTTTGCATCTCCTCACTTCATATTCTGGTCACAGAAACTTTCCTTCTTTCAGAAGAAAGTCTGAAACCAGCAGTTTATCACATGTGATGTCTTGATCGGGGCTCTAACGTGACTTTGCGTTTGTTTGTTCATCTGTTTTTCCATTAATTTAATGGTGGCCTGTTCTTGGGAGGCATATTAAATTTTTTCCTTCTCTCCATCCTCGTCCACCCTCCACATCCACCTTTTATCTGCTGCCCAGCTGCTGTCCAAAGTGTTTTTAAAGTGCAGTCTTCAACTTGGTTCTTGCTGAGATATGGGTCTTCAGAGGGATCATCAAGGTGCCTTTCATAGTCAAACGGGGTCAAAAAAATACTCCAGGAAGCAACAACCCCCCCAGTGCCTGACCCCACCCCATTCCCCTGACATCCTGTTGCAAACAGGCCTGCAGGAGTTTGCTGGCTTCCTGTTATTAGGACCCCCATAGAGATGGAGGGCAGTCAAACAGGGGGCTGCAGAGCAACTTTACAACCTTCCCTCCTTAGGGAACTAAAAATTTTGTTCAGGACGTTTTATTGATGCTGCTGCTGTGTTGTTGTTCATGACTTTGTGTCTTTTGCCTGTTTTGCATAACAACAAGATCTTGTCTTTAATGAGTTGGTTCACTCCACGAATGGAGTTGTTCACAACTTGTTTTTCTGTACAATTTTGAGTATACCATGGTACACTTGTGTAAGCAGTTTCCCTGTTTATATAACCACCACCTGGCTGGACTGAAGGGTCCTTGTTCACCTGAAGAGCTCTTCCGGAAACTCTGAAGCAGAGATTAGTGGCAGGATTTCCATAAATCACGCAGAGGAGCTGCATACAGGCGGCTAAGATGGGCAGTGCAGCAACACACACGGTATGTGTGACCTTACTGTGACCTCCCCTGAATCTTTCCAGATAAGACTAATAATGGAAGTGACTGAGAGACCATCAGTCTGAGGTGGAATCTGCTTACTCAGCAGATCTGGGACAAAGACACTGAGGGCGCTCTGGCATCCGGACCTGCACCACTACGTTCGGCTCCTCTGCAACGCTTGACAGCCGCTGTCCTCGCAGAGCGACTCTCAAGATCTTTCTCTTACACGGTTCCCTACTCGGTTGCGTCAAGAATCGCGCCATCTCAAAAGACTTAAAGCAGAGACGCGTTTCTTCATTTAAGAGTAGTTTGTGTGATGTGTACAGCAGGGTATTTTTCCCATGGGTCCAACCACTGGACTCCTTCATGATCACTATTTATTGATTGGTGTGTTGCTGTCAGTTGTTCTCTTTCACTTTCTTCAGTTTTTCTTCCCCCGTATCCCCCGTCTGCTGCTTTTCTCACTGTGAGTTTCACTGTCCCCCCTGTGTACCGTCTTGTGAAATGTGCGCATATTTACACTGTAATTACGGGACGACCGATGATGTAATTACTTGGACACGGCTGGATGAGCGTGTCCGCATGTGAATTAATAGGACATTTCCCAGGGCTGTTAGTCACACGCCACTGAAATGTCACACGGCTGAGCGGAGGAAGGGGTCGCGTACCGGACACCCACGGACACCTCTGCATTGTCGTCTCAACACACGACGGCCAGATCAGCTTGAATCCGGGCCTTTCTGTTGCAGCACGCGGGGTTTGTCCCATCAGCCCTCTGAACTGTAAAGTAGCCAGGTGAAAATAGTGTCAATCTAGGATTTAGAATTCAGGGAAAATGTATTGTCCTTTGAGGCAGAGATTCAGTGCTTTTCAGCCTTCTGTTTGCAGTATGTTTTATACATGTGACAGCAGCCTAGACACTAGGGGTGACACCTTCTGGGGGTCCCACCTCCTCCACAACCATGGAATACAATAGAAAAGAGCTACAGTTTGTTCCATCACAACCCACAAGCGCTCAGTCCATCAGAGCTAGAACCGAATTAGCTATCAGGCCATTGCTCAGTCGACTCACAGTGCACACGGTGGGGGAGATGCTTTGCTTTCTGGAAAGTTCCATTCATCTGATTAAATAGCTGGAAGTGGATTTCGGGGGAAAGATTGCTTGCTTATTTGTTTTATATTTAATCTGACATTGTGCGTTTGGCTATAGCTGCCGGACGAATCCTGTCCTGCGCCAGATACATAAACCCCTGTTATCTCTCAGTTGGTTCTCCTGCTGGCTAGTAGTTTTGGTGCCACTTCTACAACCTTTGGTTTCTCTCCAGTCACCTCCTGAGCCAAAAAACACTGAAGACAAATGAACTTTTGTCACTGATGAGTTTCTCACAGGCTCTGAGACATACGCCTATGATGAAATCAGAAACGCAGTGGTCCAGGCCCAACACCGCAGAGTAATTGATGCAAAACTTGCAATTTGAAGTGAGATCATCTGCTTGTTGCTCCCACTACGACACTCCTCACAAGCCCAGAACGCACCACTGCATGTCTTTCTGCCCCTATTTGCTCCGAGGCGGTGCAGCGTATTAGTTTTATCTCTTTGTTTTATCTCTGCATAGGGGGATTACACCCCACAATACTGGCAGACACCCGCCAGGCCTGCCCCTGGCCATCTCCTTTTTCCTGCTCCCTTGTCTACACTCGCAACTCCTGTTAAACACGGACAACCACAGGCACAGTTCATACTGTGGTACAGCTGCTGATGTTGAACATCACTTTGGTTAGGTACATCTCCTCGCTCCCAGGTGCCCCGGGGTGTATCTTCAGTATTCTGAGAAGACCCAGATGTTTCTGCTCCTCTTTGACAGTCACACGTTTATCTCCCATTTATCATGGTTATGCAAGTCTATAGGACCAGTCACATTCCAGCAGCTTTAGCCCAACTTTCTGGATTACTCTTAAGACCCAATATGGTTCCGCCCAGGCCCTGCCCTTCACCTAAAGGGTAGCAAAGGGTGTGTGGTGTGCATCACCTCACACGGACCTGCTGTGTCTGAGTGCAGCGTCACTTGTTACCGTTGACCTTTTCTCAGGGAGTCATTTGCACCTTTCGAGGGAAGTGTCTTCGCAGGAAAATGTGGCACCGATTAGTTTCCTCATTCGCAGCCTTTCACCTCAATTTGCCGTTTTGCCTCCAGGATTGTTTTCAGTTTGCTTTGTACACTGACATCCCAATTTATACAGCAAGCTAAACTTTACGTTATCATTTGAGCACTGAAATATTGATCAAGAGTGAGATTTTAACCGGGACCCTCAGGATACAGTCTGACAGCCGTAGCCACAACCCCACCTGCTGAAGTTGGTTTTTAACTGTTTGTAAATTTCACGTAAACCCCACCTACACCCTGTGGCTGTGAACACGTGTTTTGTCATTTGGTTGGGAGCACAGTCCAGAGCAAAGCTGCCAGCCACATGCAGCTCACAGCTGTACCGGACAGCTGCTTGCGGTGCAGCGAGCAAGGTTAACAGGAACACCGCGGTACATGGTGCCTGATACACCCTGCCCTGTACTCTGTACAGTAAAAATGACCCTACTGTATAAATGGACAAGTCAGTTTAAATGCGTTAGTGTACAAACCTCATATTGTTATTTTCTTTGTAAGGAAGTGTCAGCTGGATGAGTAAATTAAAAAAAAAAAGTTGTAAATGATCTACATAGTAGACTGTTAGATGTAGTGTTTTTGCCTCTGCTGCTCATTTAGTGGTTCCGAGATCCTGTTTCTTATGGGTAAAATGGGGTGAAAGAGAGGAACAGTGTGTGGGCCGGGCGTTAGCTCTGCCTTCTGGGCTGTAACCTTCACACCAGGGACTGGCACTGTCCAATTCAGTTCACTGGAAGGACAGAGTGGCGTCACGAGAGGGAAAGCCGCTTTGTCAGAGCACAGCGGAGCGCAGTGCTGTAGGAGCCCAAAGACGAATGGGCACACAGTGTCAGGAGTGAAAAAACAACATGAGTTCTGCAGGAAGGGGGGATTAGTGTTTGAGAGATGAGAGAAAAGCTTCAAATAAAGCAAAACCAACAGTCAGCGGTCCAGCAGATGATTCTTGGCCACTGTACATAGTCTTTCTCAGATTAGGGGCGTTTTACCTCTTAAACTGAGTTCCCGGTGTGATTTCCAGCAAGACCCCATGCTCATCACGACAAAGCTGTAGGTTGCTAATCTAGTTGGACGCAGCTTTGAAAGATGTACAGACCAGGCAGCAGTGCAAAGTGCAAGACCGCCCCCCCCCTTATGTGGGTCTTCCTCCCTTTCCCTGCCCCTTTCTCCACAAACTTCTCCCCTTCCTGCTTCTTCTACAGTCTCCTGCCTCCCTTCCCTGCCTTTCCTCTGAATTCTCATCCTCTTTACCTGTCCCCTTCAGGATGCCCCCCCCCACCCACGTCCCCTATATCACCATAAGGCTAGTGAGTGTGTTTGAACACAGTGCTTAATGGAAAAAGTGGTTCTTTTCTTGTTTCTTTACAGTGTCTTTGTGTTTGGCAGAGATTTGAGTAAATCCCTGAAAGTCAGCGTATTAATGCTGCAGCTTGTCATGTTGCAGCAGTTTAAAACATTTTCATAGCATCAGTTTCTACGGTTGAGGTTCAGAAAAAGAATTTCAAACACATTTTCTGTAAAGCTGTGCCAAAGTCACAGTGACAGTGCAGGTGAGATCCAGCTCCTCCTGTAGTCAGATATTTTAGAATATTTTATTTGTCTAGCAGACGTTTTATGTAATATGTACAGTATTTCAAAACTGTATTCATTTGAATACATGGGTATTCACAGACTGGCTCAAGGCTACAGCAACAGGGTTTGTGCTGGGGCTAGACCTCCAGCCATTGTGTGTGAGGTGTGTGACTCACGGGAGCTTGGCGTGTGGCATGAGTCCTACGGGCCGGTTTTCTTTCCCTGGCAGATGGACCACCTGCTGTGTGTGTGTGTGTGTGTGTGTGTGTGTGTGTGTGTGTGTGTGTGTGTGTGTGTGTGTGTGTGTGTGTGTTTGGCTCTCCCAGCACCACCCACCTGCAGTTCTAGGAAGTGCCTTCCGGTCCTCTCCATCCTGCTGTTAAGATCCAGCTGCAGCTCTTCTGTCGCTCTGACTCTAAGTAACACTCTGCAGTTGATGACGTTTGTGATGTTCTGTCACCTGGAGGCACCAACTGGATGCTGCTCAGCACCCCTCTTCCTCACAGGGCAGCACCTCCACTCCCTTAGCAGGCCCTCTGTGGTCCATTGTCCACTCCTGTCCAATGCTTCCAGAAAAGATCATTAACATCTTTAACGTCACCAGATGGCATAGTGGTTAGAGCCACTGCCTTGTGTTCAAAGAAAATATGTTCAAAACCCACAACCGGCTGTAGTTCCCTTGAACCAGGCACAGCTAGTTTTCAACTACAAACTTTCTGGTGATGCATGATGCAGACTTTTTGGAGAAGTATTTAGCATTTATTGTTTCAGAAAAATCATAGCTCCCATACAAATTTGGGTCTTGATCCCAAGTGTCCCCTGTTGCACCAATGGACAGCAATCATGAACAGCAGCCCCTACATGTTCTACAGCTCTGTATTTTGCAGCAGCCTTCGGTTTTTCAAAAAAGTGTTAGCGAAGCAGAGGGAAGGTGAACAAAGTGTAGATGATCGTACACCTTTTAAATACTCCAGTTCTGAGCGTCAGTGAACGTTCCTTTCAAATGTCTTTAAATTATGCTTTTATTTCATATTTTTGCACTTTTATTTGGGTTTGGATTGAGAAGCCACCACACCAACACATTAACTGAGATTTCTTTCTTAAAACCATGTTGTAAATACTCCTTCCAGGAGCCTCAGAATGCCCAGGGAAACGGTGAGGTGGCGAGAGTGACAACAGTGTATTGACCACGTTACGTTTGACTTTGTGAATAACAAACCAACTCTGGTTTGTAAGTCAGGGCCCAAATGCATTTACTCTAAACTGATAATTTAAAAATAAAATACCTTTGTGTACAAACCTCGCAGTGTAAGTCACTTTGGAGAAATCCACATCACTGAAGTGTTTGCCTTTATAGAAATGCTGTGTATTGGCAAGAGTGTTAGAGAGACTGATCACAAATAAAATAGGCGTCTGAAATACAGGCACTCGAGACAAACACCACAAGGCAACAATATAGGGCCCTGGAAGGCAATACTCCCACAGCGCCTCCTACAGGATACTGTGGGACACATAACTGGAAGCCAGTACTTCACACAGCTATTAAGTGCACAAACACTCTCAACTGTCAGAGACAATCTCCCTCGCCTGACCATGCCATATCTGTACGGGGGATGGTCGGTGTTCCCACACCCCCGGGGTCTCATATCAAAGCCCAAACAAGTTGAAGGAGGAAAACGCCACACGCACACACTCACACAGCCTGATGAAATGAAGCGTGGCACTCATGGATCACACAAGGCCGCGGTGAACCAGGCGAAACTAGAGGGAGCTGCACGTTGCTTCTGTAAACGGCCTGTAGCACTGCTGTGCTGGAAGGTACCACAGTCAGCATCCATGAAATCAAGTTGAGCAGTCAAGGTGGTCTCCTCAGGAGGTCCTGGCAAACAAGCCGATTATTATACAAATCACAGCTCTGCTAGAAATGTGAGACAGGAATGGACCTGCTGTGCCACTATGATCCTGCTTAATGTTAGTTTATTTTCTTAGCAGATTTACAGGCAACATACTGCGAAATACAGAACTGCACGACACAGAGGAGGCTCCTCAAAGACCGCCGTCATTTGCCTGTTAAGCACTACAGGTGGTGTTGAAAGTGACATTTCTGATATGTGGAAGGGTCAAAGGTAGGACAGTGATGAAGAAAAAGTGATGACATTTCTAGGAGTGGACCGTGTCACCCCGACAGGAGAGGAGTCAGGGGAGGTCAGGGACTTGAGGTTCAAGTGGACGTTAAACATTGATTTTGAAAGCCCCGAATACAATACATTTCTCTCCCTTTTGCTATTACCTTTGTCATCGCTGTGGATTCTGCCCTCATTCTCTGTACTGTGATTCACCCGTGTACGCAGAACTCTTCAGCCGTTCTTTTTTTTTATCTTTATAACATTGTATGGTGGAAAAAGGTCAAAGCTGAATAAGTGGGTCCAGAAAAACATGGACTTCTTTGAACTGTGCTTGAGGAGACTTTTAAGGACACCATATACAGTGAGAAGAGCACACAGATGGATGCTGGATAAAATCAAGCCAGAACTTCCACTGGAAGCACCAATGATGAGACTGAGGTTGTCATATTTTAGACACATCTTGAGAAGAATTCTCTCCAAAAGATGGTGATGATGGGAAAAGCTGGAGGAAGAAGCAAAAAGGACGATGGTCTCAGTGACAGTGGGCACCCTCATTTCAGCACTAAGGAGTGGAGGACAGAAGTTTAGGATTTACCCTAAAATGCTGAATTATTTTATGTTTTGCATGGCAGCTCCGTTGGTTCTGTTCACTTCTGCTGGGGGTCTGCTATTTCACACCAGCTTCGTACACATAGAAGACAAGTGTGGTCACATGACCGGCTGTTTTTAAGGTGATCCTTATAATTGCACCCAAACTGTCCGGAATGCCACTGCTTAACATCTGAATAGATTTTAAATGCCAGATAAGCAGTGTCTTCTGAGACATTGGTATTGAAATGGATTGTCATGCTGGAAAGGTTATTTGTCCTCACTAATCGTGTCAGTTTGTTAAGGTTCCCGGCAGAATAGTGATACTGAACTCCGTGTTGCCGGGAACATTTCACTCACGTTCCCCCCCCCCCCGATGCCTTTTGCAAGGTAGACGCAGCACTATTAAGTTACCATGTCTCATGATTTGTTTTCAGTTTTGTAACTGGAGCCAGAACTGAACTGAACTGCTCTGGCAAGATTAGGGAGTGTATTTGTCACGCAAACATCCCACTAAATCAGGGATTGTTTGAATGGTTCATTTGTAAAGCGGGTTTACTGCTGTCTGGCTCCTCAGCTTGTAAACAACCAAAGGAGAAACGGAGTGAGATAAATAAAAACATACTAATATTACGTGTGACGCTGCCCATTGGAGTGGAAAAAGGTCAACGCCGAATAAGACGCTCCGGAGAAGCATAGACTGATCTGAACTCTGTTGGAGGAGACTTTTAAGGACACCATGGAGAGAGAAGAGCACACAGATGGATGTTGGATCAAATCAAACCAGAACCTCCCTGAATTTTACAAGCAAATCCAGGTAGAAAAGCATCTCTGAGTTTCACACTTTGCTCGTCCCTGCAGGGTTTTAGGACCACAGACATCTTTTGTTATGGGTTACATCACCTGGTGATGTCTATCTTGGCTGTAAATGGCCTGGACTCATCATTTAAACTCATATTTCCTCTTTTCGCCTCTGGGAGACAGCGGGTGCTGTAATGATCACAGACCTGCGGTGGAGACCTTGCGTGTGCGAGTCTGAATCACTGTAACTGTCAGATAAATAGCAGATAAATCAGTAATAATGTATGCTTCGTACGTAGGAACTTTGAATGAAGGTACACTTATCTCTTGGTAACCAGTTCTAATTTGTTCCTGAAAAGTGACAGAATATCGAAAACCCACATTATGAAAATACTAATCTATGAATTAGTTTGTTCCAAGCTGATGTAAAGCTCATCCCAGAATTGCCCAAAATGGTGCCTAATATAAGGGGAAAAGTTGTGTGACATTCTAATCGAATAAAAATTAAAACAGTATTATGTATAGGATAAAAATAATGACTTGATAAAGTACACTTGGTGATAGTGTGTGAACTGCCTTGAGGGGGGCCGAAGTGGTGGTGTTTGGAGGAGTGTTGGGAGGATGCTCCGATGGAGAGGATGACATTTTCAGCTTCTGCTTTTATTTGTAAATGGTTCACAATGTAGTTTTAGACTAGACAAGCCAAACACAAGAGAAATATCTTGTCTTTCATCACCTTCTAAACACTTTAATAATGCCAAACTTTTTTCCAAACTAAGCAGCTTATGCCCACTTTGCCTTACTCTAACCTTTCTATTTTATGAGATATTGTTGTAAATGTACCACTGTAATACACGAATGATTTGAGAACGAAACTACAATGGTGCACAACAAGGTGCAAATGGACCGCGACTGTGGGCACTGTGTCACTTGGTGCAACTTTTGACTGTAATGTCATTTTTTCATGCCTGACCAAATGTCACGGGTCCACCTGGATGTCAGAGAACAGATGAATGAATCTGGACTGATCAATGATAAGTGGTATTAATAATATTCCACCAGATACGTGAACACTCGGCTATCGGGGAATGACTGTATTCTGCTTTGAGGAATACGGTGCCTCAGTGAGAAAACAGTTGATAAAGGACATTATTGTGACACAGCTCGGCAGGCAGTAGACACTGGTCCCTCTACGCAACTGCAGCTGTTAGCGTAGTGAAGCTGTTAGCGGCCTTTGCTCCTATCGCCATCATCCTGTGGCTTCCAGTTTCCCCGCTGCAAAGTGAGTCGTGCGTCCTTATCGATCGCCGTGCTAAAGTTAGACACATTCAGAGGAGTGCTGGTCACACGTGCCTCTACGGGGATCACCTTGGAGGCCGGAGCTCCTGACCGGCCGAGCGGTTTGAACAGAAAGGCTTGTTTGTGAGCGGCCAGTGGGCTGTTGACTTGAATGGAGAGGTAACACTCAATGTTTTTTTTTTTTTGTTGCACTCTTATCCTTCTCTCAATGCTGTATTTGTTTTTCCTTTCACTCCAAAGAGTCCCTTCTGTCACTACTTGTATGTTTTGTTGTTGCATGTGTGCTGCTTGTGCACAATCCTTGTAGGTCAGCAAAGTGACCGCCTGTCCATCCAGTCCGCCTAAAGGCTTTCACATCCAGAGGGTTAAAAAGGCTGAATGGGTTGAGTTTATGCACTGTGAGAGGGAACCAGAGCAGCCAGATGAAACCCACACAAGCACCGGGGCAGCATGCCTACTTCACACGAGAGCCACAGCTCAGCTGCTGTTGAGGCACCAGCACTAACTGCTGTTTAATAACTCGATTAGTTCTGTTTAACACGGGTGGGCGACTGTGCCGAGCCCGTTTTTCACATCACTCGGCCCACCTGCCTGTAGCAGTAACTAACCGCACGTTCGGCACATTGCGCCTCACAGCTCCTAGCTTGTGGGTTCCATCCCTGCTCACCCTGTGTGGAGTTTGCACGTATGCCACACTGCTCTGCTGTATTGATGTGTGACTGATTCTAGCGGGGGTTACTGTTTTAGACCAACCGCAGTAAGTCACCTTGCATAATGGTGTCCGCTGAATGCTAGTTAAAAGTCACCGTATGTCGCTTTGGAGAGAAGCCTCTGCTAAGTGGATTTAATGTAAAGTGGTTTCAGCCGGGCCTCCTGCCTTGCTCTCCTTAGCCACGTGGTCGTCACCTCCGCACGTGTCATCAGTATTCGCGGCGGCTCAGGGGGAGCTGAGTCCACACTTCCCCCTGCGGACATCAACCTGAAGGCTCCGCTAACCGTGACCGTGGACTCTGGAGGGGGAGGGCTGGCAAAGGGCGGCAGCGCTGATGAACACAAAGAATTGCCGAGTCGATCTCCACAAATCGAGAGAACCTCGTGCCCATGCATGCAACCCATGGTGCAATTCTTCCGATCGGTGCTCAGTAATGGGACTGCACTGAGGCATCATGGGTTGCCTGTGCAAACTTTTTGGTTTTTTTCTTCCCCCTTTTCTCCCCTTTTCTCCACAGCAGTTCAGTCCGGCTTCTTCTGGTCATGTCACATGAATTGTTTACTTGTTTACTGGTGGCACGTTGCCTTGGTAACATGGGTGCATTACAGGGCCTGTGAAGAGCTTCTCTCCTCATTCACTGGCCTCCAGCCTGCTTGGAACTGCCGGTTAGTTACCGAGCACCACGCTGAAACTATCCACAGACCCGAACCACCAGCTGCAAACGTGGCTCTAGAACAGAAGTGGCGCAAAAGTGGGTTTCGTGTTTGGCAGCCATCCCTCGGGTGACAAGGAGAAACCCGAGACAGAGATTTAATAAGACAGAGGCAGAGTTTAATAAGACAAGACAAGAAGGTGAGATTGGAGGTAAAACAGCATGCTGGGGGGTGGACAGGGTGCCCAACCAGAGGGTCTGTGGGAGAACGAAAGCCCCCTGTGTGGCTGGAAGATGCTGCATGCTAGAAGCAGGTGTGACAGGTGACAGGAACATGACCCCATCCAACCCTAGTGGTTAGAGCTCCTGTGTTGGGACCCAGGATTGAATCCTTCCTCCTGTTGTAGTACCAGTAAGCAAGGTATATGAATGGTGTATCATGTGAATAAATGGAAATACAGTGAGAAAATGACCTTATGTCAGTTGGTGCCACCCCCCCCCCCCGTTCTGCTTGTTTAACACAGAGGTGTGAATGCAGGTGTGATTTCCTGTTCTTCCGGGACATCGATGCACAACAGTGGAAATTAATGGGACCCACTTACACACAATGGAGGTGAAAAGGTGTCGACACCCATTTGCCTTTGTCCTTCTTACAGCTAATAACGAATGTGGATGGGTTTATGGGTTGTCATGGTGATGACTGGGAATCCAACTTTACTTTCCTGTGACAGGCCTTTATGTGGTTCTGAAGGGGGGGGGGTGTGATACAGCCTGTTGTTCCCTTGGCTTTTTATCCCTCCCTCCATGTGTAGGAGATAATTTCAGGGTTTTAAGTACAGCCAGCTGCCTGTGGGTGGTTTGTCAGTCAGTCAGTTTGGGCAGGTGAGTAATTTTTAAGGTGTACCTTGTCTTACCCTGTGTATCCAGGATGGATTCTGCACCTCCATGACCCTGTGTTTTTAATAATAGATGGGTGGATTTGATGTAATCTTACCACGGTACTGAGAACTCATGGTTTCGCTCTCACTGAGGTCCATTCGTGGACTCAGTGGAGAACCTGATGGGCACAAAACCACATGGAGCTCTGATCTTCCACATGAAGAACTGTCCATTGTGGTGACTAAGCCAGACCATCCTTAACTTAACACTTTGGTGATTCTCACACCCCTATTCAAACATGGAAATAAGGTCCTCCTTCAGGTGTTACCACCCGGGTTTCAGCAGCCAGGTCATGCAAGTCATGCGTTACCACAGCCAGAACGGTTGACTGAGCTCTTTCACAGCTTTGCCGAGTTCTGTTTTTTGCACAAGATTCTCATTGATGTCTCTTCTTCCGCTCAACTTTCGAGTCGGGTTTGCAGCTTGTCTTCCCATTCGTTATTCTCCTCGGACAAACGTCCTTCCTTCTACTTCAGATCCCTTCAGTGAGCAGCTGCCGCAGTCGGTGCCCAGTTAACTTACATCAGACATTCATTTCACTTCCTGCCCTGTTTGCAGTGCAGCTTAACACAGCACTTATTTGTTCAAATGTAACAATTTCAGAATCATTGCAGATGATTTAAAATTAATGTGTAAAACATGCAGATTAATAGTTGCAACTATTTGCAAATATCTTGTATGAACAGCGTAGTTCAGATTTGCTTTAAGAAACTCAATAACTCCTGTCATTCATTTTTCCCTTTATTGCCTCATTCGAGGAACCGAACGTTGATCTTATGCCACCGTGTGTGGATGTGATGTTTCCATGGAGCTGCGGAGATGTTGAATGCACATTGTTGTGATGTTGACCCAGCATTGCCATGACCTCTACCCCTTCTGCTGTCTTCTCAGGTGCCCTGGCCATCCTGATCCCAGAGCTAGACCTGGTCATCTCTCTGGTGGGCTCAGTGAGCAGCAGCTTTCTGGCACTCATCTTCCCGCCATTGCTGCAGGTGCTCGCTTTCCACAACGAGGGGCTCGCCCCCTGGCTGGTGATGAAGAACGTCGTCATCAGCCTCATCGGCTTCGTGGGCTTCGTCGCCGGGACCTACACCACCATCGAGGAGATCATCCAGCGCAACAGCAAGCGCAACAGCACTGCACTGTTTGGTCTTTGAGATGGGGCGGGGCCTGACAAGTGGGGTGGAGTCAAATGGAGGAGGCCAGGTACCAGGTGTCATCCCCTCTCCATGTTCCACACACTTCCTTTAGCGGCAGCTGGACCTGCATCTCGGTTTTTTATTTTATTTTTTTACTTCTGTTGTAACCTGCAGAAAAGGATCATTGCAGTGTGTTGACAGATGCCTTATTTTATCTGAAAAGTCAGAAATTGTTTTATGTGGGCAGATAATTCAGATCATGTGTATAAGACAGCTGCTAAAACCTGGAAGGAAATAATCCTTTTTTTTCTGATCCCCCCTACAGTCCCAATAGTTCTGTGCTGAAGTTTTATTTATTACCATTTTTTAGTTTTGAATTTTTTCTTCCAGCTAAATTCTGCTGATGGCAGCTGTGTTTCAGCTCCAAGACCTGCATTGACCAATCAAGCGGCTCCTGTACAGTTCTAAGTTTTTATATACATGAAAAATATATTATATATATAGTTACAGTAGTCACAGAAAGAAAAAGATAGTGAAACTAAACCTGTGTTTACAGGTCTGTGTTCACACACACACACACACACACACAATATTATGTTTAAAATAGTATTTGTCATTTGCACGGGTGCACGATTTCTTCAACTGGCTGCAATGAAGTTGTTCATTCCCTCGTAGTGCGTGAGCACCTTGTTCAGCTGGGTACTCAAGGGGGGGTAAAAATCACACACTGTCCACATTAAGTGGCAGCTCAAGTCCTCGAGGGTTTCTGCTGCTGTACGCTGAACTGAAGGTCAGTGCAAAACCCTGATGCCTTCTCAAATGTATCTGTATAGGCGGCTATGATTCAAACTGTAAGCTCTGTAGATTTCTTTGGATAAATGGGTTTGTCTAACTCGTTGAATTATGTCATTTTATGCCAGCGAAGGCAGTAAAGGGTACAACAATGGTATTTTGGTGCTGCTTTTTAGTTAATTATAAGAATAGTACATCAGAAATGTACATTGATGTTCCATAGGGCCTTGTATTTGTTGACTGCAGCTTTCCGTGATTGAATTTGTTGGGTGGCCAAACAGCCCCAGACCAAACGGTGTGACCAGCTGCCATCTGCATACCTGCATTAGCAGGTGGTCATTGTACAGCTTCATCACTATTCCGCTATTAGCGCGGAGCACAGAGAATGAAAATGTTATCAGTATTTTCCGGTATATTCCAGTGAAAGCTCAGGCTCGGTCACACTGCCTCTCGATTCACATATTTGACGATTCGTGACTCGGGACTCAAACTGAAACAACGCGCTGGCTGATGGCCGCACGATTCCATCATTGCTCTTTTATTATAAATCCGAATGTACGTTTGACCGTGGAAATACAAAAAAGTATGGTTGGTTTAAAACGGTGATGGGTCCCGTCGTGTTCATCTCCCAATAATTGATTTCTGCTCTTTCAGGCCCTGCTGATGTCGAGGGCTGTGGCGAAAGAGTGGAGTTTCCTCCAATAAAATTTACCCCGTGCTTCTGTGTGCGATAAGCGGTTTGAATTATACATGAGGTGTCCGGGCTGAAATGCTTAATTTCACATATCGCGTAGAAAAGCCCATGCAGTCGCTGAACGAGACAGCGTATGGTAATGTACGTATTGCACTTGATTTATTTGTGCCCTTTGTGCAATGTAGCTGTTGGGAATTTTTCTCTTTGCTTCCATGAGTCTCTACGTGGAAGAATTTGGAGTTACTTTCAATTAACGGTGGAAATACGTATCTTTATTTTTTTACATTTGTTTTTCATTTTTTGTTTTAATTATCTGAAATCAGTCTGGGTGCTCAGGAATTCAGCCGGGTGTTCTGTTGGTTATTCAGACAGCAGACATGTCATTTACTCCAATTTCCTGTATGGTTCTCAATTCTGATCCCTGATTGGTGGCCTCTGTAATTGTTGGTGCCTGATTGGTTGCCCTCAGGACTGCTTTTCCCGATTGGTAGCTGTCAGGTAAGCTGATCCCTGAATGATCCCCCTCTCATTAAACCATATCTGATTGGTTCCCTTCACCTTAGCTTTCCCAGACCCCCGATTCCTTATCGGCGCCCCTCAGTATAGCTGATCCCTGATTGGTGGCCACACGACAACCATGAGCAGACCTGTTATTTCAGCCACGTATAACTGCGACGTAGAAGTGTTTATCCAACTTTCACTTTTTATACCACCAAACTAAAAGCCAAAGTGAAACATGAGGGACTCTAGCTGTTTCAGAGGAGCTTCCTGTCGCAGCAAAGCAGATACAATGAGGAAAGTCCACAAGTCCTCAGGTTCCTTCAAAATCCTAAGCCTCTGTGCGTGGACACGAATGTCAGCTGTGTTTCTTAAATGGTAGATGAACAAGGTTCGCGGTTCGTACTGCACACAGGCATCACAACACTACAAGAGCACCTGGGGGTGAACTTTGCGAAGTAATTTCTGTAATATGCAGATTCCAGAGGTGGTTTTAATGACACGTCTGTAGGTTCTTTTACTCGCTGACTATGCGCAAAGAATCTGTTACTGTTGTTTTTTAATAGCTTTTTCTATTGTCGGTTTCAGTTTGTTTAGACATTGTTTTCTCTTTATCATTAAAATAAAGCATGTTTGCTGAGAATAAAATGGGAAAAATCAAACTGGGCATTTAATCTTTTTTGATATCGGGGAAATTGCATGTCAGCAGGACGGCGAATTGCCGGCTCACCGCGTCCGTGTAACAGTGATCTTCGGCGGTGTCTGCAGATGACACCAAAACCCTCAAATTCAATACTTCTGTTGTATTTTCCCCTCTGCGGGGTACATGCCTGTTTCTGTGAAACTACATACTTGTTGTGGAATCGTAGAAAATTCCTTTTATGAACTACAATATGCATCTGCATATTTACCTTATCGGCAGTATGGATGCATCTTCATTCTGAATGACCGAAAAGTGCCTCGGGGAGGAGTAGTTAGGTGTTGGATGGGATGGCTGTCGAGATGCTTTTGTACAAAACTTTATCAGAACAGCTTGTTCTTCTCTGTTAAATAGTTTAAGGTCCTTAAGATAAAAACTATCAGGAAAAGAATTTAAATATTTTGTTAATAGAGAGCAGCGTTGAAACCGGGTGTCAGCGCCTCATTTTTCTGAGACGTTCAGCAGAAACGTTTATAAATTGGGTTCCACGTCAGCAAATGTTTGTCACTTAATTTAATCAGTTGTTTTTAGCTGTTTTTTTTTTCAATTCTCTACACCATTCATTTCTTCTGGGAATTTCTGGTGTGTGGTGCTTTTCATACAGACTAGTTTCTTAAACATAATGCCTGCCTGCGCATTAAAATAAGTACATATAGTAACATATAGAGGCATCTGAAGCAGCTGGTTTTCTGAGATTGAATAGTCTGTTTTTTATTATTTTATGCATAATAATATAGTTGTATGAATAATATACAGCAAGCAAAGGTACATAGACAAGAAATCGTCCAGTTAAAGAGGAAACCGAAGCGGCCGCTGAGAATTAAAGCAGTCGATAGCCGTGGCTCTCAGGCCGATGACACGTCCATCACGTGTGTCCAATACGCCCATCTGTCAGATGCTCTCGTGGATGCATATTTATCACACCTTTTTAGTGCTTCCCGCACACAACTGTAACTCTGCACACCATACCACAGTACAAGCCAGTGTAAATGTTGATGTTTGGCGTGTGAAATGCAGTAAAATTAAACAGCTGTGGTTCCGCTAATTCAATCAATGTCTGAAAAGGGACTGAAATTAATGAAGCGCTCAGTCACAGGGCTCTATATTCACATATTTCTCTCCTACAGACAGCTGATTCATGACTTTATAAATGTGAGCCATCCATCCATCCATTATCATGAACCACTTTAGCCAGGAAATGGTCTGGAGCCTATCCCGGAATCGCTGGATGTCAGGCTATGAAACTACACCCTGAACGGGATGTTAGTCCATCGCTGGGGGGCTACAAACACACATGCACGATTTATAGTGAACAGTTAAGGTAAAACTCTCGTCTTTGGTCTGTGGGGGGAAACCCCGCACAGACATGGGGTGAACGTTCAAACTCCACACAGTCTGAGCTGCATTCAAACCCATGTCCAAACAGCCCGGCAGACGTGAGACCGCAGCACTAACTGTGGGGAAGCACCTCTGTGTGACTGTGAGCTTTTACCAGCTTTACGTGAGATTGTTGTGGAAACCATACAAACAGCGACGTGTAACCCTGAGCAGCTGTACAGGCGAGGATCAGATCGCATGTGACGTTCTCACGCAGAAGGGGCTTAAACAACTCATCTTACCGTGGTAAACACAGAATGGTACTTTGATCAGCAGTTCTGGCTTTAATGCCACTGAGGCTTCCTGACAGTAAACACCGCATTTCCCAAGACCCCCTGCTTACCTGCAACTGGCACCCCTCACCAGACCACACAGCAAGGCCAGGCTGCTTGTGGAACTGCTTTGTCTTTCAGTTCCTTAAGACCAGGAGATGCACACAGAAAAGGTGCCCAGTTCTACCAGATGGGATAAATATTAAAATAAATGAACTTGTAGCACATCGACCTTTATGGCACCTACCCTGGCAGCACCATCTCTAGTGACCTGCAACAGTGGCACGTTGGACCTCAGTGCTTTCAAAACACAACTTAGACCTTCGTAATCCTGCCCTGAGGTCCCGTTTGAACCCAAAGCTAACAGAGCGGTTGAGCTGAGGAAGAACCGCATGAAATCTATCAAGTTTCCTGTCTTCAAGCCACATATTTGTACTCTTCATGCTGCGTAAAAACCACAACTGAGATTTCTGCCCAGAACTTTTTGCATGGTTAAGTCCCGGGTGTTTAAAGGCAGAAAAGAAGGTTTACAGATATGTTTTTTAATCTAAAATGATTCATTTCCTCTGAAGGCCACCATGGCTTCGTGGTGTTATTTCAGGTCACTGGTGAGCATCTGCTGGAGGGTCTGGCAAAGGTGAGATGATTGAGGGACATGAATATCTGCTCTGGGGTCTCATCAGAAAAACCCATCTCGGGGTGTAGCTCAGGCTTCTCTTACAGTTATTCATTCCTAGAAACCAGCTCATTCTGGCTGATTCTTCCTAAAATCATTTATTTACATAGGAAATAAATAATGCGTTTGTCTGCTACAAAAGGCTCACCCAATTTTTCACCAAACACGAACAATTCCAGCCTTTCAAACAGCACAAAAATCTAATTAAGCAAGTCCAGAACATCAGAACTCCCAGTGTAAGTTCCCTCAGCCCTCATGTAACAAGGTCCCTACAACAAAAATCACTAAAGCACCTCAAAATATCATAAAACACTTGTGGCAGCTGCTGAGAAAGTCAAAAAGTTTCATACCAAAGGCTGTAGGTTATAACCAGGTGGCACAGTGGATAGCGCTGGTGCCCTGTTGCCTTCTACCCTGTGGCTCAAATGCAGGTTTGAATCTGTGCAGAATTTCTGTTCTCCCCCTGTCTGTGTCGGTTTCCTTTTACAGTCCAAAAACATGTGTTTCTGGTGAAAAGGTGACTACATTGCCTGTTGTGTGAGTGTGATCACTGTGTGGTGGACCGGCATCTCATCCAGGGCGTATCCCTCCTGGTCAGCGCCCAGTACTTCCAGCATATTCTCTGGACCACGTTGTTTGTCTTCAGCTGTCTTCACAACCATTTCTTTAAAAGGGACTTGAGACACTCAGAGGCCACTGAGTTCGGTGATGACCGGGAACCGTGTCGCACTTCCAGCAGCGTTGCTTCTCAGGTTGCCATTGATTCTGGTCACTGCATTAAACAGTCCGTGAAAGTCTGAGGACGAGGCATGTGGGTGTGTTTCGATGGTTTGGCCAGTTTTTTTTAAAAAGAGTCTGCAACCCAGAGCAACCACTCTGCCCTACCGTCAAAGTGTCTGCTGGCATTTGCTGTGCACCACATGAATGCAGAGTAAATGACTGATTCACAGATAGACTTGTGCAGAACTTCCAGATGTTTCCAAGCAGGTCTGCAGGCCAATAAGCTGGACTGTTGGTTTTGGTGAGGAACAGGAGCTCTGCTGATCTGTGGCGCCACACTAAAATGGCCTCCCAGCAGATCTACCAGCGAGGTAATTGTACCAGTTCTGACCAGCTGATGACACATGGAGTAAATTATCGCATTCTGTACCTGGTATGGCAGAACATGTGCTTTCAGAGATCAAACACACACAGGCTCCACACCAAACGTCTTATTGCTGATCCTACCTTATCTCATCTCAGAATGTTTAAATTTCTTTTGCCAGAAACAGATAGATAGATGATACGGTACTGTGCAAAAGTTTTAGGCACCTGTGGGAAAAATGCTATAAAGCGAGGATGGTTCCAAAAATAATGCCATGAATACTTATTAATCAATAAACCTTCTAAAAAGTGCAGTAGACACAAAAAAACTCAGTGAGATCAATATTTGGTGGGACCACCCTTTGCCTTTAAAACAGCATCAATTCTCTTATGCAAACTTGCATGCAGTTTAAGGTAGAGGTTGGTAGGTTCTTCCAAACATTTTGAGGAACTGGCCACAGTTCTTCTGCAGACTTTGACTGTCTCTGCATGTCCTCCCAGACTGACCTGATCATGTTGAGATCAGGGCTCTGTGGGGACCATACCATGTGTTGCTGAAGATAGTTGTGTATGACTGAGATTGGGTGTTTGAGGTCATTCTCAGGCTGCACAATGAATTTGGGACCAACCAGAAACCTCCCTGATGGTAGATAAGAATCTACCTGTACTTCTCAACACACATTCAAGTCGCATGCCTAACACTTTTGCACAGTACTGTAGTTAGATAGATAGATAGACGGATAGATAAAAAGCCGTAGATATAATTTAATACATGTAATTTTGTTTATTTTTTAATTACTTCTAAAGCTGATTTATTTTTTACTCCGTCAGTTCAGGGTAAGTACCTTGACCAAGGGTGCTACTGTGGGATGGCTAAGAGGTGCCTGCAGTTTGCAAGATGATAGTCCTTCCCGTCATGTTAGCTGCCGTCCCGCAGTTGAGGAAGTCCTCACCGGGAAGAGCCGAAACAAAACCCCCTGTAACTGCCGTCCCGCCGAAAGCACAGCGAGAAAAAAGAAACCGTTTCTCTCGGAAAAGAGGAATGAAGCGCCGCAGCTGCCCTCCGCGCGTTCTGCTCTGAAGAGGGTGATTTGGGGCCCTTGTGGCAGGAAGATGCGTATCGTCCATCCATATTGATAAGGATAGATTTGGTGACCCCGGTGAACTCTGCTCCGTCGCACGTTTAGTCGGGGTGATTAAAATGAGTGTTTTAATGAAGCTGCGAAGCTTGAGAGTCTCAATTAATGAAAGTTCACATTCGGTTCTCCTAACCATTCATGAATGATGTATGGAAGTGAGCTGAATTAATCCTAACGTTAAATTCGATCCGTCTGAATTAGTAATACCGTCACTCGCTCACATTAACCGCTTGCCCTTGTCAGGGGGTACGGCAGTCTACCGGCCATCCCAGAATCGCTGGGCCCGCTGCGGGTCCATGGCAGAGCAACCGCACACTGAGCTTCCTTCTTCTCGCAGGATGGGAGAAGCAGCAGAAGTGTCTGCGTTTATGGCGGAGGAGGCAGTTTGTAGGCCAGCCATTGTGCGCTTCCACCGTAAACGTTTTCGAGCCGAAACGGGTCAACCTGAATAGCGACTCGCTGCTTTTCCCGGCTCGGTGGCCCGTTTCTCCGCCGCTCCCCGTTTCTTCTTTGTTTTGCTGCGCTTGAACAGCACGGTTTGTCATTCTGCAGACAATTCACGCCCCAAATATATCCCTGTTTTCGGTTTCGGTATCAGACCCAACATACAGGCTAAAACCACAGCTCTGCACCATCTTCAACTCATGGTTTATGTTTGCCACCATTTTGATTTTCTATGACAGATTTATAATCTTCTGCACACAGTTTGGAGAAACGTGTATGTGGGCAGCTGACATGAATCTGGGAGTTAAAGCCGCTGAACGGAAACACAGACACCTGGGTCAAGGGCTCGGGGGGGGGGGGTTCAAATCGCAGTAGTGAGAGGACAGTTCAGCACAGTTTCCAGTAACACACTTTGACCTGCTCCTCCACCTCGCTCTGGCTGCAGAGCACCAGATCCTGGAAAAATCGATATGAAGCAACACACACACAGCTCACTTCTGTCGGAACCAGTTCCACTGAGGCTCTCTGGTGTTGAGGACATTTTCAGTTATCATACTGACTGACCGAGTGGCACCCAGGAGTAAAAATATTGCGTTCTTCACCACTTTGGAATGTAAGCACCCCAGGCTCCTGTTCCAGCTGCTGGCAATGATTTACCTGTTTAAGGTCCTTTCAAGTGCGAGATGGTGGACCTCACGACTATACTGCCTGCTGCCCCTACTTGCTAGTTTAATACTTCCAGTAAAGCTACACTAAAATTATTATAAATATTAAATGAAAATAAAGTGCATCGTGTGAAGAAACTCATGTTCAGTGCAGGTAGTTCACTGATGCATCCCATAAATGTGCAACTTTCTTCATTTTCTGTAATAACGCCGATGAATCTCTTGAATCTTTCAGAAACTGTGTTTATTTTTATGAATCACTGACATATCAGTGAATCTGAACTGAACGGCCACGGGATTTGAAGTGAAATTGTGGTTCAACACGGGGCCCCACTGAGATTCTGTGTTCAGAGTAGAAGAGGAGAGTGACTCAACTGGATATGAAGTGATCCTGCTGCTTCACTCTGCTGCTTCTCTGCGGGTTCGGTGGTCAGCGGCGCTCTGCCCGGCGGGGGTCCTCCTGCTGGGACAGGCCGTGAGTAAGCAGACGGTCGCGAGAGGCAAAGAGACCGGGAGACAGGGCCGCAAACAAGAGGCCCGTGACGAAGAGCCGGTTGTGGATAAAGGCAAGGAGGGAAGCAAGCGGAGTTACTGCTCTGTCATGCAAGGCAAGCTAGAACACGCGTGTAACACAGATACCCCAACACGGCGGTTGCCTGGCTGTGTTATGTTCAAGAATGTAAATTCTAGTAAATTCTACATTGCCTGACACTGAGCTTCAGGTACCTTCCTACCTTTAAGGCAGTAAATCATGTGCACTCCTGTTGGAATATCAGTGTGGGAGGTCATTGCTGCCCCCCAGCATGCATTACAGCCAAGGTTACTTATAATGTTACGGTCGCTCTTTTATTGTTAGGAAGCAACATATGTTTTAATACAGACAATTTGTGTCATTTTAAACTTTTATTACATAACTCTGCCTTTTCACAGGTGGCTTCTAACTTCCAGGAGTCGTGGCAGATTCACTGGGTTTGGGAGAAACTCTTCTCGAGGTTTTCTTTTTTAACGGACTGTTGGTTTTGTGGCAGGTTGCAGCCGAACCGTGTGTGGAGTCTAAAGTGAATTCACCGCATCCACCCGGATAAGTGAGAAAAATAAAACCTTTTGGATGAAAGTATCATGAGGTAAACACCTGCATCGTATGTTGCCAAAGAGCTCAGTTCAGGCTTCTGTTTACAGTCAGTGAGGAGGTAAGTGTGAAATTTGTTGAGAAATGAGTGCAGTTCTGTTGTGGCGACAGGAAAAAACCAAACAGCAGGAAAAGTTTCCACAAGGAAGCTTAACTTACTGTTCTGAGCATGATTTTCGCGCACGGCTTCTTTGCCAAAGGACTTCAATGGCCGTGATCAGCCGTAATTTCCGCTCGACGTTATAAAATTGAAAAATCCTTCCGAGGTGGTTTAGAAGGGATTTGTATCACCGTGTTTCCATATAAATCAGTTTTAATGACAACCAAATGGGTGGATGTCAGGATTACACAGTGTAATGACTCTATTAAAGCCCAAAGGCCCACAATCCCGCTGTGATGCCACGAATACAAATGGGAATCACTTTATCATTATTAACCTTTATTTTGCTTCCTCCTTCATTCAGCACAGCTTATACAGTTAGATAAGTAGTTATTTATACAGCAGAGGGTCATTTTTCCTATATCATGTCAGGGTAAGAACCTCCTTCACAGGCCCTACAGCACCAGCGAGATTCGAACCTCGGAGCTAAGCTACCTGTTGCTTCTATTAATCCGTATATTAGCGGTCTGTACGCCTGCTCTTCTGCTTCTCCACCCCAATTTGCGTTTTAAAAGTTTTTTTGTGAAATAATTTTATTTTCACGTGACGTTTCGATTGCATTTCAAGGTGTGGGCAGGTGTTCTACTTTCCACAGTAAGAGAAGAAAACAAAATGGGTTAAAAATACATACGCGCGGTTGCACCCGTCGGTGACAAAGGAAAACGGGACGGAAACACAATTTAGCCGTGCCGCTGACAGACAAATGTGCCTGAAAAGCACAAAGTGTTTGTCGTGAGCAATTGTGTCTGAATGCCCCTATAATAACACCGCAAACAGAATTCGTAAGTGCTGACGTGTGACTCTTGGCGTGCAGATGGTTTTGCGCACAGCAGGCTGCACGCAGGGGCCCAGCAAACAGCGTCTCGTGACGGACGGCTGTCAAACCGTGAGCTGTGAACTGCTTTTGTCTGGGTCACATTGTGTTTCAGCAGCCAGGTCTAAAAGGGATGTCCGGTTCAGGTGTGATGGCACATCTAGCCCAGATGTGTTGGGACGTCCGGTTCAGGTGTGATGGCACATCTAGCCCAGATGTGTTGGGACGTCCAGTTCAGGTGTCATGAGACATCTAGCCCAGATGTGTTGGGACGTCCAGTTCAGGTGTGATGAGACATCTAGCCCAACAGATGTGTTGGGACGTCCAGTTCAGGTGTGATGGCACATCTAGCCCAGATGTGTTGGGACGTTCAGTTCAGGTGTGATGTGACATCTAGCCCAGATGTGTTGGTACATCCAGTCCATATCTGATGGGAAATCCAGTCCAGGTCCAGATTGACCACCAGTGCAGTTTGAATGTGACCATGAGCCACTTTCCTGACATGTTTTGTGTTTTTCTTGGCACATTTTCACAGTAAAATCTTCTCCACCTCCTTCCCTCTTTCACAAATAATCTGTCTGTTGTTTCCCTCTGATATCTCCCACCACGGCGGGCGCTCCCTCCTCTCCTCCTCCTCCTCCACTTCTTTGTCCATTTCAAATTCTCGATTCGGCAGCTAAAGCTGGTCATGTTTTTGGAAAGACGCCACGTTGCCTGTACGTCAATTCTAACGTTCTATTTCCGACGTGTGGAGAGACGTTAAAATGACACGGTGATCAATAGGAAACGCGATTAATACACAATAATAGGATGGAACTGAACCCCCGAATGTCCTTTAACAACCCGAATAGAAATTAAGTTACAAACGGTTTGAAACTGCACGGAGACGATATTGTATCACTTCTTCTCTCGCTTGTTACCCTCACATTTTCCTGGCACTGCGTGTGACAGCAATATTGTCTCACCGTAAACAAAGTGCGAACCAGAAATATCAGGGGCGAGTGTGGGACGCCCTGTAAACACGGCCATCATGTCCACGTTACGAAACTGAGGTTTTTATTGCTTTGATGAGAGTTATTAGGGTTTTGTGTGCAGACATAAGCTGAGAGGAGGAACAAATGTGCTGAGCGCCTTTACCGTAAAATGTTTCGGGACGCGTGAAAGTGGACAAACAAGTCTCTTTCAGTTTTACGTGTCTCGCTTGGTTTAATTGCGAGAAACGCGGGCGGGTGGGCAGAAAGTCTGCTCGGGTAAGTTATCCCCCACTTTATTCGCGTTCTTCCGTGTGAGGCAGCAACGAACTGCTGCAGCCAGGTCTGTGAGATGACCCCTGGCGAACTGGTAAGCATATATATTCACACATATAACGCAGTTTAATGGTTAATCTGCTTCTTGTATGATTTGAACCTTTCTTGCCTAATTTGGTTCGAAAAACATCAGTGCAAATGTTCAGCTGGTTACGAGACACAGAGTCGGGCCACTTTTCTCTTTCAGGTCCACCAGTTGATGAAGGGTCTTCACTTGAACAACCTCCCGGTGCTCCTTCAGACCTGCGGTTGAGAACTTTCTCAGCAACACCATGTGCCCCGGACTTTGGCCGACGGGTGGACACGTCACTCCGGGGACGTTGCAGTTGGGGACATCACGTGTCTCAAACTGCATTTCTTCATTCTCTTCCATCAAAGCACAAAAACAAAGGAGAAACGTTACACAGTGGAACCTCAGTGTTGGTCGGTTATTGCTGGTCAGTCACCAGGGAACCTCCTCAGAAGCAGTATAAATGTAAATCATGTAAACATGAGATTTAATGCTCTTTGAATTGTTTTCTTTGCTCTTGCATTACAACATGGGCTGTGTTATACGCTACGAATGTAAAATATCACAAACACCTCAATAGCCACAGTGCTTTCGTTCCCACTGAGACCCTCAGCGCACCAAATTACTTCTGAAATTCTGTATAGCAGCAACGTAAAAGTTGAAATTGGTCACGGAGCGTTCTGCAAAAACGCCGATGTTCAGGCGTCTAAACTGAGAAGTGTAACACTTTGTAGGATATCAGCTGAGGAAACACACACAGCTGCTGCTCAGTGTGAGTGCTGAATCGGTCCTTTATACACACACACACACCATAGACAGGTATTTATGAAACCTGAGTGTCAGGTCTCACACTTGAATCTTATAAAATCGTGTCCTCTGCAGGGAAGTGCTGCATCTGCAGACCCCAGGGGGAAGGGTGTGTGTGTGTGTGTGTGTGTGTGTGTAAGTGTGTGTGTTGTATGTCTCATGGTTTTTTAGGCTTCCTGTTTATTTCTGGCATCTGGTTCTCATTAATCCTCATTCTTCTGCGTAAATTACTCCCAAAAGTCATTATTTATCTGTGTTTCTAGTGAAAGTGCAACACTGAACAGGTATTTCCTCAATATGCTGCAATACGGCGCCAACGTTCAGATTCCGGCAGAAAGATCGAGGGAATTATACCTCTCCACACGTGGCTGGGTATGATACCCATGTCCCACCCGGGCCTGAATGTGACCCTTTGAACAAATGTTTAATATTCATGGGAACGATTCCAGTGAAGTGACCTGCTGTGTCCTGCCGGGTGTGATGTCCCTTCATCTCGAGTCGCTCCCCGTAACACTCATCTGGCTGCATTCGAGCCGCTGGCCACCCGTTTGTTTCCCGACATCACGTGTTTCATGCAGTCCCTCTGTGTGGGAAAATTAAGTCATTTATCATTTCTTGCCATTTCAAAATCATTTTCTTTTTTTGGGCTTTTAATTTTCGTTTCATCCGAGGATGGATGCAGGCAGCCATCTTTCCGCATCAGAAATTATTCAGCAGAATAAGGAGATTAGTTTCCGTTCTGACCCCGAATCCACTGAATGAAAAACAAAGTCGCACGGCGCAGGGAAAAGGTGTGTGTGAGTGTGTGTGTACAGTTTTTGTCCAAACACATAGTCATCAGACATCAGACATTATATCTGTCCATATTATGTGTATACAATGTATGTAATTTGCGTAGACAATAAAAGAGTAATTTTTAAACATGAAGTCGGCATCGGATCCCAAAGCCCTTTGTTGCCGGAATCATTTTGTGTTTTTTTTTCTTCTAAGCGAGGTGGCCGCAGCACAAAGCCTGTTTGTCGAGCAGCTCTTAGGTACAAACAAGCTAAATAACGGAAAATGAGGAGGAGTTATTATGTGTGGCGAAGGCGCCGAGCTGCATGCGGCGGGACATGTGGAAAAGGACCATAAAGGCCTCACGTCCTTCTTGCACCGAGAGATTGTTATAAACATTTAACAAGGTATTCCTGGCAGCTCCAGTCACCACGGCTTCCCCTAAAACTTTGATTCCTTTTATTCCCTTAACAAACCCTTTTGAAGCCGAGTTGAAGAACTTACATACTTTCCGGCTGTTGTCTTCTTCCCCGGCATTATTAACCACACAAAAACACTCCAAAAGACCTGACGCGATCACTTTAGAACGATGTACTCTGCCGAGACGCCCGTGTGAAATGTGTTTTTTTTTCCTTTCGGCAAAGTTAGGGCTTTCACTCTGTGAAACTCAGATTTCCGGGTTGAGCTGCTACACCTGGAGCTGGAAGGATTCGGCTCCGCTGCATGCGGTTTGCTGGTCTCGGCGGCGGAGAACCATGCTGGGATTCGGCTCCAGCGTATCAGCAACTGTTTTCATGTTAGTTTTAAAACAGTTTTTAAAAACAATTAAAAGGAGATGAAATAACCCTCATGGACCTGGTTGCTAATTTCATCGTGAGACAGATAAGGGACTCCGTCTGGAGGAACGGAGGCTTGAACATCTTGATCGGGGAGCAGAAATTAGCAGGATGGTGGGAGATGCCAAGGGACCCATAATTCAGTGCTCATGTTTATAAATTAGTTTATGTTCCATAAACGTGTTTATGTGCAGATATCGACAGCAGTTCATACTTTGGTTCCTTCTCTGTCTGGCCCCGAGGATTATCTCACAGAGGTGGAGTTCTGGCCTGTTCATGTCTTCATGCTTGCTCTCCAAAGTGCATCTCCACTCAAGAAGGTCAGGTCCACGTGACGTTTGCCTTCACCTCTCTCTTTTAACCTGAAGAGGTGGGAGCCAGCTGTGGACCCACATGTCAGTCGTGGAAACTGATGTGCCCATCAGGGTCATTTTCAACACAGCCAAGGGTCATATTTATTCATCGGCGCAAATGTGTGTCTGTCTCCCCAGTGTGGGTCCTCGACCTCCGAGAACGAATCCCATCGCTGGAGTCTGCGGTCGATCAGGAAGCGGGACCGCCCATGTCCAACCACACGAAAAGCACGGAACATCTATCTGTGCGTAAGCTGCACGGAGTCTACATGTGGGGTCTGTCCCTTTTTGGAAAAAAGTTTCTGCTCGGGGAAAAATAGACTCCCTAAGGAAGGCAGGAAAGGTGGAGTCTTGGAAAGGCAGAGTCTACTTGTGGAAATTTATTTAATAAATTCAGATAAAACAGTTTCAACAGTAATAACTGGTTTAAATTTGAATGTGTTTCTTCCATACGAGAAGTTTCAGAGGGTATCAGATGCTGACCCTGTATGACTGGTGAAGGGTGTATTACGGGGAAGACCCGGACATACGACAAGCAGGTTACTGAGACACTTGGACCCTGAGACATCCTGGAGGGAAAGAAGAGCCAACTGGAGTTACTCACCCTCTCCATCTGCCAATAGTTAGGAATGAAGTTGATGATCAGTAGATGAAATGGAACCCAGTTTGGAAATTGATGGTGAATTTTTATAAAGGGCTTCAGAACAAGTACTTCTCAGGCTTCATGGAGGGCAAGAAAGATACTTCATGTTTCCATTAAGTTCAAACAAGGGAGTGTGATTGATGTCAGTGTGTGTTTCCGAGCTGCACCACCAGAAGACCCGGTGCGCACTCACCACACACACGGCACAGTTTGCAGAAGGTCATGCAGCGAAGTCTGTCATCCTTAAGGAGCGGAACGGCAGTTTAGGGTTAGTAATGAGTGGTCACACTGAGTTTTTCTTGACAGGAAGAATCACAGATCTGTGGCCTTACAGAAACCAGAACTTTCCGCCAAAGGTGCTGATACTGGATGGAATCTGAGATGATGCTGATCTCTACAGTCGGCACTTCCTGCAATCCAGTCCAGGGTCAGAACAGCAGATGTACTCGAATGTAGTAAAACCCAAGTCCGAGCGGTCAAAATCCATCGGCTCCATGGTGGGGTCTGAAGGTTTGGGGGTGAACACATTTCTCTGACTGTCTTGAGAGAAGAAGCGCTGTGCGGGAACACGAAGAAGCACGAAGCAGGACGTTCAAGCAGGGAGGGTAATAACAGGGTAAAACCCTGCTTCTCAGCAGCTAACATTCTGCGTCGTAACTGCATGCTTTGCCGAGGAGACAGGGGCCTTTTGACATTTCAAACGCGACCAATTCACACCAATCCTGGTTAAAGAACACTTTCTTCAGTCCAGTTAACTAACTTCTTCCCTCGAAAAATAGCAATATTTACATAAAGTTTCATCAGTGCCTGAGTATCACCGTCATCCTCCTGCACGTCAAACGTCCGTAAAAGCGTCAAATGATGGGGACAGTTTCCGCCGAGACAGTTAGCCTTAAAGATGTGAAGGACGATGTGCCCCCTATGATGAAGAGACCAGTCCTCAGGTTCACTGCAGGCATCTCTTAAAAATGACAGTTATTGTCACCAAACAGCACTGTGACTATATGTGGCTGCGCTTGGGCAACTGTGGAGATGAGTAACTGAATAAAACATAGTTTTCCTTCAAAATACAGACATTAGTGATAAAATGAAATATTCTGTGTGATCCATTATTCATCAAGGATACAAAATATGACAGACAATAATTGGTAAGTTTTACACTTCCTATGATGTGAATTTTTCTTTCAAATGCAGAGGAGGTCTGTTACCATGGTAAAATAGCACAAGTGGGGGAATTATTTACATCGCCTCTCTGTATTGTTGTTCTCTCTCTCTCTCACACACACACACACACACACACACACACACACACACACAGATGCTGCACAGTTATACCCAATACTACGCCACTGTTTGTCAGAAAACAGTTTTCTGTGATTTATTCAGTTCAGTCATTTTTTCTTTCATACTTTACCATTTTGTACACTAGGCTTCTACACCTAGCTGATAAACTTCATTCACCGAGAACATCTCACTCCAGCTGGAATATTATTATTTTTTAATATATGCTTTTTAAAAGTTTTTCACAGAATCACAAACGGCACGTAAGGCTGTGGGGGCACCTCGGCAGCGGTGGAGTTCCTGCGGTCTTCACAGCTAGATCGCGTGTTAGATATTTAGTGAAAGTCAAACAAGCGAATCCCAGGAGACACAGGTGACAGGTGGCTTTCAGGGGGTTCACGTCAGGCCTGCTGGCCGCAATGTGCTGTGCAGCTGAATGAGGACATACATCAGTGGGACGTCATATGCAAAAGTCCAACTGATCATAAGGATCGTGAAAATACGATTGGGAACCACTTTCCAAATACACCCTTTTGTACAGGAGGTCGCAGATAAACCAGTTCAGACCAGGTCTGGCCTGCTGTCTTCTGCACCTCATTCAGCAGGGAGTGGGCAACCTGAGGTGAAATACAAACAGGATCCACACTGAAAGTTTCACAGTTTTCTTTGCTTTAGATAGATAGATAGATAGATAGATAGATAGTCAAATGAATAAAGGAATGAATACATATGAACAAAAACACTTAGAGACAGAGGTAAATTCCAGGCTGTGCTAGCAGAAGATATATTCATATCCACATCTGAGGAGCCCCAGGGACCAGCATAACAAATAAAGCTGTTTACCAGATGGATGATTTTGAAACTTATAGAGAAACCCAAATAAGTGCAGTATCCGCAGTTCTGGTTAGTCTTTGCAAATAACACCATACACACATTCTGCTCAGATATACAGCGACCCGTCTTGCCGTGAAGAAGCGTGGGGAGTCGAACTTCAGGCTCTGATCATTTGAAAGAATTTATTTTATGCTTCCATCTGACGGCGAAGTGCAGCGCTCTCTCCTGGGACGTCTTTCTGAGCTCAGCATCTCTCCCCCAAACGCTGCGCCACGCAGAGGGGACAGGGCTGCCGGCGCCACTCTTGCTCCTCCTTATTCAGAGCCGCAGAGGGATTTGGCTCACTTGCCGTCACAGAGTTCAGTTGCTCCGCCAGCAGACAGCCCAGATACACCACGGTCATAGTTACACACATTATTAATGGTTATGGACGTTTTTATCCAGCTGCTCTTATTGCACCCGGCACCCTGAATTTCTCTGCCGGGATTCATAAAGCCATATCCCTTCTTATAAGCAGCAGAGGCTCTTATTTCCACTTACAGGATACTTCACCTGACCTGAATGTTATAGTTAGGCGGATGTTGGGGGGGTGCCATCAAACCACTCTTTCATTCTGCCCCAGGAGGCCCCACATCGCATCACTTCGCTTTGATGCATTGGTCCCCTCCGACCCCGAACGCCCCCACAACCCGGCACGCTTGGTTTGCCTCACCTTCACTCACCTTTAATAATCAGTTCGTGTATGTTCTACCACGACCCCCAAAATCCCCTCCTTCGTGCAGCAGATCCCTCCTCTGATCCACCAAAACTTTTTAAATTAAAAAAAAAATTTTTTCAGACACTGGGTGTTTGCATATTCATTCTGGTAATTTGTATTACTTTCACAACATCGAAAGACGTGGTTTCTGAGCAGATCTGGGTGTACGTACGGTTAAAGGTCCCGACGGCTTGTCTTTTATAGCCTGAAAAGTCGCTGAAGTCGCGTCTCTCAGCAGCTGTAAATATTGTTGATGTGCCGAGGGGAAGGTTTCTAATCCACAACCCGATCTATGATCGCGACGAGAAAAGGCCGTATTTTCTACCTGTTCGTGACATGACAGTGTATTCGGCTCCAGTACCGAAATGGTGCCATTGAGTTATATGCTTCTGTTCCGGTGAAGAGAGGGTCCGCTCACTGGGACTAATGCTGCAAGGCGCCTAATAGAGACGCACGATGCAACTGCGGACATTTCTTTTGTCTGTTTTGCATTTAAAACATATAAATTGCTTAGATGGAAGCGTATTCTGCTGCATCTTCATGGGTGTATCATGCAAATCACTTTTTTTGCAGCCACAGTATACACGACTTCCCCAAAATACCGCTGTGATTTAGTCCGTAACTGCAGTCACCTTTACCACTAACTCCACCAACTAAATTCTACCAGTATGGCTTCTGTAAAAATCTCAGATATACCTGAAATAAATTTTTAAAAAAACTTTGTAAGATAAATATTTTAATTTCAAGCTGTAATAAGACTACAACTAAAAAAAAGGACTAAAAATATCTTCAGCCTTCAGCTTTCTCCCATAAACATGTGCAAAGACACCCGGGCAGGCATGCGCCGTAAACACCGTGGAAGTGAGCCGACTTAAGGCGGTTCTTCACAGTGTGAACGCAGGTGACGTTCCCTCTGTTACGGTAAACGTTTGAGAAGGTACCCATGTGAAGAAAATGCTATTAAAATCAGTCAGTAGCATCTTTAAACAGCTTAAACTGTCCACCATTTTAATGGGTATTTTTCCGGCCTCACTGATTCCGCGCAGCCAAATCTGTGTGGCGCCAGGTATCTGTTACCTGAATGACTGACGGACGACTGTGTTTCGTTTGACACGAGAGGCTGTGTTCTTCTCTTAAGTGGGTCGTTTCTCATTTCATTTCAGCTCACCACGCTTTAACCGCCTGGGAGGGCGCCCCCTCAATAAAGTCCGTCGCGGGTGAAATTTACTTTGGCATTTGTCATCGGTTCACCTCTGACTTCATCGCAGATGGGTCCTTTTCACTCCCTTTACCTGGGAAAGTCTTTCTCCGCATAAATGGCGTCTGCCTCGCAGTAAGAGGACGGAGCGTCTGGAGATTCCCGTTTGGCTTCTCGAAGGCAGAACAAACGCACGGTTAACAAGCCCCTTCTACGCACGGCCGAAGGCGTCTCTGTTAGTCAAGCCCCTCGTCCTGCTCCAACAGAGACGTCCCCCACCTCCAAATCCCTCCACCCTTCCTGCCTGGATGGGTCCCAGCAGGCAAAAAAAAACCCCTTTTAATTACCTTGTTCATAGTAAAAATATAGTAATCCCCTCGACAGCTCATCTAGCACAATCCCCCCCGTGAATCGGGGCCCAGTGTCTGCTAGACATTCAGACCGCGTTGCGTGATGACAGATCGGCGTGGGGTGGGGTACATCCCATGGCAATGACAGCTGGGCATCCAGTGGGGCTTTCACACCTGACGTAAGGGCAACGGGGGGTAGTGGTTACAGCTCTCACCTTGCGCTGTGTCCGAACCACACCTCCTGCTGAAGGTATTGCACTCCCCCTGAAACCGTACGGTAAAAATAACCCAGCTGTGCACTTGGCTAGATAGCACTGTAAGCAGCTTTGTGTGTAAACCACTAACACATAAATATCGGTTAATAAAATAATAACGGCGCACGGTTCTTCTATACAAACGCAGTCCACCCGCGTGGTCTGGGAAGCCCCGTGACAAAGGGTTTAAATCACATTTGCGTTTCTTCAAGCCGTTTTCACACGTTAATCCGCGAATCGAAATGAGGTTCGCTGTCGGAACGAGAGCTCGGCTCCTCTCCGCGCCTCTGCGTATCTGACACTGCGTGGGGGGGGGGGGGGGGNGGGGGGGGGGGGGGGGGGGGGGGGGGGGGGGGGGGGGGGGGGGGGGGGGGGGGGGGGGGGGGGGGGCTCGCTCACACATCCAGAGGTTGTGAAGTTGAAGGAGAAATCGAGAGGAAAGCGCCGGGTCTTGGTTATATAAAATTAAGATAGTTTATTTATTTTTCACTTTTCATTTTGCAGACCCTCCTCAACAATGCAACAATTCTCTGATAACACATTTTTTAGTCATGCCAGTTATAAGTGAAGATTTGTCACTCCGATGTCTCCTTGTCCTCTGACAAAGTGCAGAGTCAGGGAAATCCACTTCAATAATTTAAACTACAGTTTACACTGAACGTTTAAAAAAAAAACCTTGTTTACCGTGACAGCAAAAGTCACTCGGAATTTTGTCCGATGCGCTGTGGCACAGCTGTGTCTTTGGAATAGTAATGATGACCTTGAAGTGCTGATAACCGCAAAAAAAATGTTTCTTTGGAGCAGGAAGTCACCGCGTCTCGGGAGAACCGTGTTTGCGTGCGGAATTCACAGCGGCAGAACATTCAACACGTCAACGCACGCTTCTGAGGAACACATCCAAGACGTGCACGTGCTCAGACAAAACATCAGGTTAGACAGAGTTCATGTTACTATCTTATTTACATTCGGATTTTTATTCGGTTTGCTCTCTGAGCACTTCTGCACTTTGCCGCCGTTCCTCTCCTCCCGACCTTCAGCAGTGGAGCTTGAAGACGGACAGCACGATTCGCTTGTACTCCTTGCGGAAGTTGTTGTTCAGGACGCCGTAGATGACCGCGTTCAGGCAGCTGTTGAAGTAGGCCATGAAGTAGCTGGCGGTGAAGAGCCACTCTGGGATGGCCAAGGCGAGCCGGGGGTTGACGGCCACCGCCAGGCCGATGAGGTTCAGCGGAGCCCAGCACACGGCGAAGAGCACGAACACCACGAACATGGTGAGGAAGTTACGGAAGTCGTGCGGCTTGATCTTTAGCCGGCTGTCCGGCTTGACCCGCTTGCGGACCTGGATGACAAGCACCCAGATGCGCAGATAGCAGTAAGTGACGATGCTGATGGGCAGGATGAAGTGAACCACCACCACGGTGATTGTGTAGAGCGAGCTGACGGACTGGGCGAAGGTGCAGGAGTAGACGCGCGGGTCGTACTGCAGCGACTCCACAAACCAGTTGGGCACAATGGCCAGGGTGGTGAGCACCCACACGAGGAGCACGTAGCACACCGTGTTCTTGTTGGAGAAGAGCTTGTCGTACTGCAGGCTGTGGCAGATGTAGCAGTAGCGGTTGATGGCGATGCCCGTGATGTTGAAGATGGAGCCGATGACGCTGAGGCCCATGAGAAAGCCGCTGATCTGGCAGTGGATGTATCCCGCTATCCAGCCGTCGTGAAAGATGGCCGTCAGCACCAGCGGGTACGGGTAGATGGCCACCACCAAATCGGCCACCGCCAAACTCACCACGAAGGCATTCCCTGCAGACAAGAAAATGAGACTTACAAGAACGACGAGAACATTCCCTGGACATATCAGCAGAAGTGAAATATTCCAGTACACCCGCTTGACATCAAACTTTCCTCAGCCAGAAAACACAGACACCGGATGTCTGAGGAGTGGAAGTTGGTCTATTGGACCAAAGAGTCAAAATGTTAATTATTTGGCCCAACTGTAGAGTGTTTGTACAACACAGAGAGCACAAGCACTTCGTAGCGCACTTAAGATATGTAATCGTACGTCAAGGTCACAGCTAGTCGGGCAGGTATCCATTCTTCACCAAAATACTGGCCTGAAGAAGCAACTCAATCTCAAACCAATGATCTGGACAAAAAAAACACTAGTTTATACCAGCATCATAGCACCGAACATGTCGACTGGTATCGTACCTCATCATACCAAACATGAACTGAAAGTAATGATTCATGTGTCTCCAGGTAACTGCCATTCGATCTCAGAAGTGTCCTTACTTAAAATTCTCTCCTGCTTCCCAACAGGCAATTGATAAATGCAGCAAACCCAGTTTTCCATCGTTGTGTTGGCCGGGGACGTAGGGCGACCGCTCGTCCCCTTCTTTTTTCTAAGCTGTCCGCGTCTCAGAGCGCAGATTGAAATAGCTGGAAGCCACGCAGCAAATGGCCGTGGAACAGGAGCGAATGGTCCACCTCCGCGTGCACCACCAAAATTGTCTTGGCTACCTTCTGGAAACCCACTCCCTGTTCCCGCGCAGATGCTTGGAGATGCCTGCCACTCTCTGTCAGTCGCGCCGCTTTAAAGAAGGCTATTTTTGGCGAATTAAAAGCCAGGAGACCCGAGCCTAAGGGCCCGGCAAGGCCACAGCAAGCTGCAAATCGTGGAAAATCCAACATCACAGGGTAGGGAAGCGAGAGAAAACCATAACTCTTGTGTTGTAGTACATTTGTGCCGCACATTTATTTCTCATCACATCCTTTAAGATCTAAAATGTGTCAAACTTGGAATACTAAGCAAGGCTGATGGAAGCAATCCTGCTGAGACTTTCGACTGCAATTTCGGTGCCTATGCTTACGTGGCCACGAGCAGCAAGACGTCGGCTCTCTTTGATCGTGGTCTCGGAACGGACTCCAAGTCTGCACCTCTAGGCAAAGAGGCCTCGTGCAGAGTCTGGACTCAAATTTCTTTAACCTTTGTGCAACCAGGAATAATGCCATCGTGGTTCAAAGGAGTCCTGCATAAGCACACCGAGACTCACGTCAAAAAGAACAAACTGGAAATGAACAAAGATACAAATATGTTAACTAAACAGACCAGCAGCTGTCAACCCTTTACTCAACACCACACACGTTCAGAGAAGTGATTCAGACTGTTGGTCCTCGTTCTTCAACGGATATACGGTGACATGGTCTAGCTGTAGAAGACTTTGTCCTTCCTTCCAAGATCATTCAAATACAACAAGGGTTCAAGATGTTGCACATACTTTGTGCCTGTGGCTTTGCTGGGCAGCAGCAGCATATCGATTAGATCCACTGCTGTTAGAGCTGTTGCCTTGGGTCAAATCCCACTTTCTCCGGTACTGATACATTCAAAATTTCCCTGCTGTACAAACAGGTACATCAGTGTAAGTAGTTTAGTGTGCAAACCTGATGCTGTAAATTTCCTTGGAGAAAAGAGTCAGATCAGTGTGAATGCTAATGCAGTGAGGAATCAGTCAACAGATGAAACTGGGGTTTGGGAGGCACACGGCGTCTCACGGGCCCATGAAGATAGAGAGATGAGCTTAGCGAGGGGCCAGAGATGAACTATTTGTGGAACTGCTGGGGGCCGACGGAATCAATGGCGTCATAATCCACTTATTTCCAATCGGCAACCCAGGCTGTGGTGACCAACACACACACTCGCACACACGTACATTTGAAGGTGGCCACACGCACTTGCAGACGCACTGCACCGCACACTTCAGGACGAGCGCGCGAGCAATTTCGTTCACTTTTGTGACTTGGTTTTCTCAGCGGATTTGCAGCGATAAGATGAAAAACGGTACAACCGGTGTGTTCGAACTGATAGCTGGCCTCGGAACATCTCCACGGCCCTGAACGTGAATCAGATGAGCTCACGGCAAGGCCTTTCCCACCCGTGCACACAGGGCCGTCGGCTTACAAACACGCCTGGGACTGGAAGCTTGCTTGTTTCCTGATGTTACGGTTTTAGGTTCTGTGAACTTCAGCTAATGCTACAATTCTTATTGTGACGCTTTTATTTTTTCATTTATTCCCTTTTATTTCATTCCAATTTTAAACACTTCTTGTCTTACTGCTTTGTTCCAGGAAATCCCTGGATGATGCTGGGAACACTGGATGTCGTTTTATTATCTTCAAACAACATTTGTCAGCATTTGGTCACTTCCAGTTTGCTTTTTTACCCATAAAATAAAAGTGTAGAGATGTGTCTTCCTTTATTCACCAAGTAGACGTTCTGTAAACGTTGCAGATATAATTATAATGAACAAAAAGCACGCTCATAGACTTTTATTTGGACAACAGTCACTAAAATTAAAACTAAAATGACGAAACAACCTGTAAACACCGTGGAAGCGAGTTGAACTGACCCCGTGTCACGCTCCTATTTGGACAAAGGAAGAAATACAATGTAAAATAAAGAATTTAAGAGAAAAATGTTTGTTCCTTTGAAAATTTGCAAGTGAATTGTTCGTCACACGAGGGCCCACTGTACCTGGCATCTATGACCCAGGTTGGGCTTCCCGTGCCCCTCTTCAGATCTAAATCAAATGATGAAAGAGAGCAGTGATGGCAGGGGGAGGCTCAGCATCCAGCGAAAGCGGATCAAGAGACCTAGAATGAACAGATCAAACTGTTTCGAACCGACGTGTCACAGAAAGAAAGATTTAATACCGGTATTGTAAAATCAATACCAGAAGCACTAGAGCTTATTTAACAACACAAAGCCATATTGACTAAATGTGGGATTAAAAGGCGCCGCCCCTTGAGAAAAGACACTAGCTGTCCACCAGCAGCCACACTTTAAGTGTCGAAAGCAAAAACTAACAAATTAACAGAACGGCTGTTTCAGGGCTTAAGGTTGAGGGTTTTGCGTGTGAAATGAGCAAAGAGGGTGGGAAGTTTCCGGAAAGAGGGCGACACGATGGCATCAGACAGAACTTCAGGAAGAATCGGGCTAATTGTGAGCAACAGGCCGGTGGACGTGGCCAAGATCTGACTTTTGAAGTCCCTGGTGACAGAGGGAGGGCTGCCTGAAGGTCATAATGCAAACCAAAGTTCCGACTTTTCCGTTTGGAGTCACTAACAAAATGAGTTATGAACAGACCACCAGTCCTAGTTGTGCTGAGGGGTCAGTGTGCGTGTGTCTGACAGATGGGAGGCCTGGTGGAGTGGCACAGTCTGGTGTCTCTGTCTTCCTGAGGAAACTGTGTGAACTGCTATGACGTGATAAAAGTTCAGACATAATGGTGGGAATCCAGGCCTGTTGTTCAGCGAATCAATACTCAGAGACATCTGAGCTGCACAGAAAACACTGGCCTGTTTGGCAGAATAGATCTAGAAGAGACAGACGAAACAGCAGTTAAAAACTACTTGTATTGCCACGGGAACAGGGTGATATACGTTTAAAAACGGCTGCAGTTTAAAGATAGTCCTGCTGTTTATTATGTACAGAATGGCAGATAATGGGGTATGAGCACTGAACACTGTCCAGGTTATTGCCGGATATGGATTTGGTTAAATTTTATGTTTATCGTACCGGTATAAAATTTGGTGCCATACAGTTATATCAGGATGTGACCAGACCAGCCATGGAGTGAAATGAAGGGTTACAATAAACTACTGTCCAAAAAAACGTGGGCATTTTTTGTGAGACGCCCCTCTCAAAGTTAGCAACAAGTTTAACAACTAACAATTATTCATATTTCCTTCAGTGGAACAGAACAATGAAATAAATAACGGCCATGTTTTGCAGAGGCCCCTCTTCTATGTTTTTAGCTCAGATTATTATTTGTGTGTCTTTCAAATTTATTTTGAATATAATTTCTGCTCCCACCATTCACTTCTCAAATAGGTGGGATTTAAAGAACTCCAATTCCCATAATCCCCCTCTCCCCACATCATGCTGCCATTTTACCTCCAGGTGAGGCGCGTGCTGTGCGTTATTTCCGCAAACTACCACCAATCATCTACAAACACATTCACCATCACGAGGTACTTTATCGGACCGTTGCGGCAGGGTGTAGGGGGGCCTCCCCACCCTCCCGCGCGGCATAGAGTTTTCTTATTGTTTCTAGGAGCTCTACTGATACCTTCAGTTTCTTAATGTTGGTGATGGTTGTGTTAATGATATTGTGTGTGTTTTGTCCAACATCAGTAACTGTGCTGATATAGTTCGTGTTCTGGGTGGGGTTTATTCGCGGTGTATGTGTGGCATTAACGTTCATCTGTTATTACAAGATGTCTGGTTGTATGTGTGGGGCAGCTGCAGCATCGCGGATGCGACATTGGGGATCGTGCATCACTTGTAAACAAACACATGTCTATGAATAGAAACAAAATGTCTATGAATGGACTGTGAACTACAAATACCAACTCGAGGCTCTTTGTTTGAAGGCCAATTTATGCAGGTTTTACAGCTCAGCCCAAAATAAAAAGCTGCTTCCCTATACCAGTGTTCCTCAAAGACTTTGTCCCAGTTACTAGCTTTCATCTCTACACCGCTACTGTTAAGTTTGTGTAGCTCAAGTGATACGAAGGATAACTGGAACTCGGCACTGGGAGAAGAGAAGAAGATCAGCAGAGGATCCAGCAAACCCATCACAGAGAATCATCTCCACAACGTGAAGACGTGGCCAAAATCCTCACTGCAGTGAGCACAAGCAGGAGGAAGGACGCTGCCAGGCGAAGGTCTCCACTGTCCGAACCAGGACGTCTGGATACCAATCCCTCCCGTGGGTTTAGTGCCCACATCCACCACCTGATTAATTCACTTGTGTCCCCAGCAAGTCGCTTCACACGTGCAAGGGACCCCTTAATGAATCACTGTCACCTTGGGACGCAAAATTAATTTCTGCTGGAGGGCCTGTGAACGACGGCAGTTATCCGCTCTCCTCCAGGCTGCTTCTCACCCTCAGGAGCACCTTCCCTGACAACCAGGCTGACGCGTTCGCGTCACTGCAGCCAGCGGACCTGTTGACCCCGCTGACTCCCCCCCCCGGCGTCCCTGACTGCAATACAGCCCTTTCCTGCTGTTAAGCAGAGGTGACATCTACAGGTGGGACCTCTTGACACCAAGTCTGATGTCAGCTTCATTGATCAAGGCGTGTGGTGATTTTCACCCTCGTCTTTCCGCCGCCGCTCTTTCATCAGCCGACGTATTTGTCCTCTAAACCGAAGACGCTATCGCCGTGCACAGAGGTCCTCACCGGGGCACCTGAAGACCAGGTGGAGCTGCCGCCGTCGATCCGGGAGAAAACGCCGACTGCGGGAAGCTCGTTCTTAAGACGCCGATGACATTTTTGCGGTGCTTTTCAGAAGCTCCTTTAAACACTGCCGCTCGCTTTACCTTGAGTTTGTGTTGTCTGCGTTCCTCATTTGACTGCGATGGAATTTCTTTGTCTTCTTGGACCGGATATGATTGAACCTGTTATGTAACGATAACTCTGAAGTTCTGGATTTCTGCCTGTAGCGTCAGCCGTGATGACAGCTTGTTGTTACGTGTGCGGCGTGTTTTCTAAGGAATACGGTATGGATGCTGCCCGTCGCTTTAATGAACGCAAGTCTTTCTGTCTAGGTATTTGATTTATTTTTGCGAAACGTTTTTTCAAACGCGTTTGCTGTTTTTTTTAATGCTTTATTAAAATGTTATTAAAATTTGGGAAAAAGTAAAATCCAACGAGGAGCTCATAGTTAAGCCGTGAGAAGCGACGCGGGAGGCAGCTCAGCGGTGAAGGTAGTTAGGTGCCAAGCGCCAGCTGAGGTCCTGCTGTTGTGTCTTTAAGGCTCATGTGAAACTCCGTGATTTATTATTATTTATTACCGTTATTTATAATTTATTATAGTTTTTAATTGGTTATTCGTTTATTTATTTAGCATCTTGTCATGTGTCGCATATATCCAGTTGCTGTACAGGTGAATTTCCCTGCAGAGATGAATAAAGTTTTGTCATAAATCAAAAAGCACTGTGTTTGTTAATTTTGGTGAAATGATTCCTTTGGGAGGAGTCCTGACCAGCTTTGAAGCTTCTGAAACCAGAAAGCCTTGTTCTTCCACATTAATGAATGAAGAATTTCCACGGGTTCCTTTTCTTCAGGCTGGTTCCACCCAGTGGCTCAGGGGACAGCAAAGCTTGGAATTCACACACTTTTCCCCAAAGTGTGGCTTTAAGCTACTCACACTCATTTACACAGCAGCGTCGTTTTTACTGCATCAATTCAGGAACAGGAATTTAAACCCATGTCCTTAAATCGCAGGGCACTGGGGGGGGGGGGTTAATTCGGTCACGATGTCACCGAACGCAAACTTTCATTGTGTTGCTTTAGAAGCGCTTGCTTCAATTTCACTTTCGTCAGAAGAACTTTGTTCGCTACTGAAATCGCCGTGTGAGAAACTTAATCACTTAGAACCTGGCAGCACTTAATAACATATTTTGGGCAGATTTGAAGCCGATTTGCATAACTTGCGATAAAGATGACCACAGGATGCAGTCCTACCGGGGTCCTCAGAGCTCAGCATCATGCATTGTGTCTTATTACAAGGGTGTGAGAATCGCACATCCCTCTGTGTGTGTGTGTGTGTGTGTGTGTGTGTGTGTGTGTGTGTACTGAATGATTCATATTCAGAGCTAAGCATCTGCAGCCTCTGAATAAGACACCAGAGCACCAGTGTGGCCTCCATTAAAAAGCCAGCAGCTCGAAACCCTGACCTGGAAGGAACAAAGCAGGAAGGAACTGAGCGGCACTGAAGTGGTACCAATGACCTCTTTAACCTTCAGACTTCCATTCCTCCACCCGTCCATTACCCGCGCACACATGAGCAGCTGCTCTGACAGGGTCACTTTAAATATTTCCAGCACGGTCCAGCGGCGGCAAACAAACCCTCTGGAGTTAACGCCTCTTCCCTTGAGTAGACAGTCAAAGCTCAGCCCGAGGGCAGGAGATCCAGCCTCGACCGCAAGAGCCGACCCGATGGGCTCGACCCTTCCTCCTGCATCAATCCCTCACCCAGGGCACTTGATCGCGACAAGTGTGACACCACGGAGCACACAGTGCGTACATACGGCACGTTCTAACTGCACCCGAGGGTCGTGGGCAGCGCGAATTCTTCACCTGTCCAGTCGAAAGCCGGACAATTTTAATGTTTTTTTTTTGACTCCAAAGTTCATTACAGTGGAACTTAATCAAATTGACAGCGATTTGCACAGTAGGGCTTTCTTACTGTACTGAGGGAAGGTATCTTGCTCAAAGGCACTACAGCAGGAGGGGGCTTTGAACCGACAACCTTTAAACACCTTAAGAGTGGAAGATTGCAGTGTCAACCGCTACGCCACCTGCTGCCCCCTCGCATGTCCACGTTCTGTGTGCAGTTTCCCGCCTCAGAGATAACCAGCTTCTGATATTAAATTATTTTAAAAATTGTTTGAAGCGGAAAAAAAACACACTTTCAGAGTGTATAATATACAAAACTGCACAGGCAGGTGTGTTACAGGGCAGCAGGTGGCGTAGTGGTTAAGAGGATCTGAGGAGGATCTGAGTTTGAGTCCTACCTTCTGCTGTAGTGTCCTTGATCGAAGCACTTATCCCGAACGGACACAGTAAAACGTACACTGTAAATCAGGGTAAAGGTGTTAAATAAATCAGTGTAAATGTCCGCGCTGTTGCTGTGATCCGGAGACGCGGGCAGAAGTTCGGCTGGGGGGGGTTACCTGCTTTCCTGAGTTTCCTGTTCCTGAAGACGGAGAAGATGACGAGAAGGTTGCCCAGGATGTCCACCACGATGGTGATGATGAGCACGGTGGAGAGCACCGACACCGCCCACGGGAAGCGCAGCAGCTCCGCGCCCCCATCGGCCCGCGAGCGGTTCATGCTCGTTCCCCGCGCGGCCCCCACGCCATGTGGTCACAGCCCATCGCCTTCATCTCATCGCATCGTCCCCACATGGTCCGTCCGGCAGCTGCAGGGTCACCTGTCAGCAGGTGTTTGACACCATCGAGACGTCGCCGGGAGGGATTTGATCATCCAGATGTGACGCTGAAATGAAGAAATGAGTCTCTTTAAAAGAACTGCTCAGTTTGTTCAGTTATTCTGTCCTCGACCGCCGTTTAAAAGTCCGGGTAAAAGGTTCGTCTCGCTCGCGCTTTGTTTCTTCTGTTTGTTTGCTTGTTTTGTTGATTTTGTTTCCACGGCGAGCGGCGCGCGAAGCGACTCTCCATCCTTCAACTTTCCTCCTCATTCCCCTCCTCCTCCTCCTCCTCCTCCTCCTCCTCGCCGTCCTCGTGCGGCTCCATTCATCCTTCACCAGTCACTCCTCTTCATTCATTCATTCATTCATCCAGTCCCCACTCATTCATTCGCACCCGCCTTGCCATTTTCCCTCCCTTTATTTCGTCGCGTGCGGCTTCCCTCCCGATCGCGTTTCCCACAAGTCCACCCCCCCCCCGCACACCCCTCCCCTTTTTCAGGTGAGCTGCTCTACCGCAGATCGCCGCTGGAGTCGGTCTCGCGCTCGCCCGCGTTTGGAGTCTCGCGCTGGCATAACCCCGCTGGGGCACGTGCGTTAATCACCCGCCAACTGCCCGAGTCCCGCGCTGCTGGGGGTGACGACGACGACGATGATGGGGGGGAAGATGATGAAGATGGTGTTGTGGGAAAGACGGATGATGCGATGCTTTTGGTGCTGATGATGGTGATGTGGAGAATGCAGGTGGTGGTTGTGATGATGATCGTGGTCATCGTGGTGAAGAACGGCGATAAGGATGACACAGAAAGTGATGGTGACGAGGGTGCCGAGAGCAGCAAAGACGCCACGCTCTTATCGACAAAGATGAAGATGATGCTCCTGACGTGGACGGTGTTGGTTTTGGTGATGATGTAGATGTTAAAGTGGATGATGGAGGTAGTGCTGATGGTGATGATGATTTGATGCTTTTGGTGGTGTTGAAGAAGAAGGTGGTGGTCCTGATGGTTTTGGTGATGGTGAAGATGTTGATGTGGATGATGGAGGGAGTGCTGGTGGTGATGATGGTTATGATGGTGATGATCATAGCTCATTTCATACCCTGCATGTTCTTGCGCTGCTATGAAGGACGTCCTGCTTTTACTACCGTAACTTCATTGAGAGATATGGTTCCTGCCACCTGGTTGCCCAGGGGAACAAGGCGGGTTACAGACTCACCTTGACAACAGAGCTCAGGTTTGTTCACTTCCCTCAAAAGGTCCTTTTGAATCAATTATTAACCAGCTGAGCTGGAATGTCAGTGAAGTGTGAGCTTTGTGTAAAGAGCAAATAAATGTTGAAATCGATCAGCGTTCAGCATCTGGACATACATATTCAGTCACACCTGTGGGATATATATCAGGAGAAAGTACACCATGTGAGAGCAAAGGAAGAGAACCCGCCCTCCTACCGTGGAGAACTGCTGAAGTCCTGCTCACTTGTAAGAAGTTTGATGTTGCACATTATCTCCTGCTGTAACAAAAAGGAAGTGATCATAATTTTGCCCACAAGCTGAGAAGGACGTTTCACGGAGATGGGATGAGAATTAAGTTTGGGTACCTGGGTTGAAGGTGCAACAGAAGGTGCCGTACCCTTGCACCAGACACGGGCTGTAAACACTGTGGTAGTGAGTTGAATTACAGCGGTTGGACACTCCTAGTGTGTGGGTGCCCTTTACTGCCTTCTGCCAGCTTGACATGTAAACACAGGTCACGTTTGCTTTCCAGGTGACCGTTTCAGAAATCGTGCACAAACACAATCCCGCCGTCCACAAACTCTGTCCCAGATAAATGAACAAAATGCAATTAGGAATAAACCGGAAATTGTGTTTTTGAATATGCCTGACTGGACCTTCAGGTGAGAAACTGGTTTATTACGCAGCCACAAGTTTTGCTGTTGACGTTATACGTTTTGAATTTGCAAAATTAGCTTTTGGGGAAGTTCTCGGCGTATCGGACCGTCTCCGCCGGCAGGTTGGAGGATCTGCAGGGGGCAGCTGAGTGTGGAAGGCCATTGAGAGCAGCGTAAAAAGCTGAAGGCGAAAAATCAAACATGACAAACATGCAACACTGGCTTAAAAAGCGCGGATGCGGGGTGGTGGTTTGGGGGGAAAAGGGAAGACGTGCTGAGCGCTCGGCACCAAGTACACAAATACCATAAAGTACCGGACATTTTAACATGGCCTCAATTCTGCAGCAAGACCATTCCCGGAAAGAGCAGCTTCCGCATTTTAATATATAACATGTTCAAAGGTGTTTTTCTTCTGGAAGTTAGGGGGTGGGCCGGTCAAGGTTGAAGAATTTTCCAGAATCACTGGGTATTCGGCTATGAAACTGACCCTGGGTGGGAGACAAGTCCAGTGCAGGATGGAAATAGGATAAGAAAATCAAATTTAAATTAAACTTTAAAACAGACATAACTTTGAGAAACTCTACTCTTTGTAACAAGAGAACCTTGTGCACTTACCAATATTTAGAGCGGAGTAATTTTCAATTTGCTTCATTCTGTTACTTGATATGTTTGTAAATCCAAAGTCAGACAGATGGATAGAGGAGTTGACAAAAAGTAGAAGTTAGAAAATCTCATTTTAAATAAACTTTAAACTGTCTGCGGGTTCAGAACGTTCGCAACTCAAGGATCCAGTGTATTTACCCGCATACGGATCTGAGTAATTTTTACTGTCCCAGTTCAGGGTAAGTACTTTGTTCTAAGGTACAACAATAGGATGTGGGATCCAACTGCAGACAGATCATCACCTTAGTCAATATTGCTGCAGGTGCCTTTTTTGGCTAGCGGAGCGCAATTTCGTAAATCCAGTGACATTTTGTGACTGCGGGAAGCGGATTCCCTCAGACACCGGCGTGGACCTGGGAGGATGAGTTATTAGCTGTCAAGCGCTTAGTGGCAGGTCGTGATCCGGCGGCCCGAGACGAGACGGCGTCTCTGGACGGGAGGCCGCTTCCTCCAGCGCGACTGAGGAGCAGGTATTTATTGGTTTGGTCACCGTTTGACAGCGTAAACGCCGTCGTGTGCACGTTACGCCCCCCAGTTTCACCCGACCAGTTCTGACAGCTCTCTCAGTTTGGTAAAATACTCCACGTGCCAAGCAAGGCTGCCGTGGTCTGATCCTGAAGCCCACCGTCACGAAACACCTCCAGCGTCCCGATTAGTGACATGAGGTTGCTGCTGGATGCCTTTCCGGAACATTTCACACTCCTCGTGGGCTTTTTGCAGCCTTTTTGACTCACCTGTTATTGACAAGCAAATATGTGAATTTGACTAATTTGCATTCCGATGTTGTGGATTCTTTCTTTTGCCTGCAACCCCCCTCCACCAAGGGCTTTAGTTGTGACCCAGACACTCGCGTCCCTGACTTGTGACGGGTTGGTTTGAGCAACCTGCCGTGATGTTCTGTCCAACCGCATTCAAAAATGTTTCTGCCCCAAGTATCCATCTAATATGACGCTTTTCTCCGAGGAAGCTACTTGCACTGATTTACCCAGTTGAGCAGCTGGGTAGTTTATATTAGTATGAAGCTTGGAACATGGAGCAGGAGGCAGGATTCAAACTTGGGACCTTCTGAATGTAACATGACACTTTCAGCTGCTAGCACAATGCCAGCTCTTGAACCATGGGTAAGGGTATAATGTAATTACTCACAGATGTTAATACTTTAACGTAATTTTAGAGAAATAAATCATTACTACTAGAGAAAAACATCTTATGAGTTAATAAATGCAATGGATTAATGTAAATGTAACAATGTGGCTGTTATTTTGCTTTTTTCCAATTCCAGTAGCTGTTTTCCGACAGGAACAGCGATTGTCCCTGTGCCTTTCCGAGCTGTTTTGAGTGACTGTTATTCCTGGTGGAAGTGCAGTGTGTGGAACTGCTCCTACAGAGGAAAAGAACACAAGTAATTTGGAGCGCCCGAGCCAGGGCGTGATTGTAAACAGAATGTGTGATTATGGGGGTCTGAGCACCCCCCCTCCACCACCCCCACTGGCACTCACGCTTGAGGGCACGCCTCCCCTCTCAGCCAGGTCACCAAGTGATTCATTAGAACATCAAACAGAGAATCACTCTCGCCGGGGGTCCCTGTGCTCCTCCGCCCCGCGCTCCCCTGCCTCATTTGCCTTCCACTTGCTCTTTGTGTTGTGTATTCAGCTCGAACCTGGGTTCCTGGTATGTAAATAAAGCCACTGGGTACTGTTTGCATGAAACTCCCCCAGGCACCTAAACTAGGCCTTCTCTCTTCTGCACTCGTGTTTTTTCTTCTCGTTCTTTTTGAGGTACGGAACAGGCTGCCGTTCCCTGCCTTCTTCTCGTTCTGATCACGAGTCTTTCTGAGTCGCAGCTCCCTGGTGTTCCTCATTACCAACATCTGATGTCCCTAAATGACGACTCCACTCCCCGCCAATCTCCGGCATCCCCTGCTAGTGACTGCGATGCCTGGGGCTCAACCTCACAGGCCACGCTGTCCCATTGATATAAATAATAATAAGATTGAAAGAGGATCCAGTTCAGTCCAAATGGCTACTCCAGCCGAACAACAAACTGACAAAACTCCTTTTCTTTTTCACCAAAGTAGCTTAAAATGCCAGGTTGGTACATAAATTACCTAATCTTATTCACCTATTTATAGCTTCCTCTCCCCTCTTCTCAGACTTCAGCATCTTTTACATGTCCTCTACCACTGTTTAAACATGTGCATTGCACACCACCCCAATGCCATCTTCACACACTCCACATTTGACCTAATGTCTCAAAATACTCCCCCCTCCTGTTTCCATGAACATTTTTTTTTCTGCATCAGTGACAGAGGCTACAAATGTGCTAAACGGGGCTAAGAGGATGAATGGAGACATTCGGCAGAATCATGGCGAACACGAGTTACAAGCAATGCTATTCGGACTGCACCCTGCACCTAGCGGCAGGGCTTTTAATGTGGACTAGAGGGCAGTTGTGCTCCTTTATATGATGTTCACGGGAGTTTTTGGGGGCCCAGCGGAGCGAGTGTGGCAGACATGATCCCGGACAAGACTCCCCTGCAGACAGCCTCGTGCACAATAAAACATCCTCCTTGCCGCTCACCTGCCGGTAAACATCTTTTCTTCATGCATTCAATTCATCCTGCCCGTTGCCAGGAGCCAAAGACACCTGGTTTCTTCCTCGCACATTTTAACGTGCGTTGTTTGCTTCAGTCGGAGATGTGCCCCATGATGCTATATATGGCACCAAACATCTCATTACACATGCGTTTGAATTTGCCACACTGCCGGGTGACAGGACTTTTATGTTCATGCATATGTCTAACTGTTTGACCATGTGTGTGCATGTACATATGAATCTGATTATTTGTGTGTCTCTGTGTGCTGTTTATAATAACCAATAAAAGCATCAGGCTTCCACTTCCCTCTGCCTTTGTGTCTACTTCTGTAGTGTGTGATGTTAGAGAGACACAGTCCATGTGTGTCAGTTTTCTAGTCTTCAGGAGTACTGGAAGCTCAAAGGATCAATGATATAAAACTGAGGTAACCTGAACACACACACACACACACACACACACACACACACACACACACACACACACACACACACACACAGTGTGCTGGTGTGGTCCCGATGTTGATAAGTCTTCTGGCATCCCCTTGTTGCCTCCTAAACTTCATCCTGGGTCATCCCTGTTCTGCCTGAGGCGTCTGCCCATCACTTGGTATGGAGGGGATGGGTGAGAGGGGCACGATGCTCCCACTGGGCAAAGACCTCCATCTCCACCTACAAAGTAGATTAAAGCAGAAGTAAATTCCAGGCTGTTTTAAAAATAGCCTTCGTGGCTGCTGACTGCGCAGCGCTATTAACACAGCAGTCCAGACAGACCCTGGAACGGCTCAGATCACACGTACCAGGGTCTCCAGCAGCTGGACCCTGCCACATGTCAGCACACACAGTGTATTGATGTCAGAAGGGGACTGTAAACATCTGCTCCTGTATTGCACACTGACCTCCATCTCTCATCTCAGCCGGTTATAAACTGGCATGGTGCTGCAGTGTATTTTTAAGATGTTTTCCAGTATCGCTGTTATTATATTTTCTTGGAGCAGAAATGCAGGAGGCAGGTAGACCATTTAGGATGGCCAGTGCAGCTTTAGCGACTGTGTCTTTTTGTACTGTTTGTGGAGTTGCGCTTGTGTGCAAAATGTTTGTTCAAATCCTGATGACAGCATGTATGAGGAGGCACCTGCTGCTGGACCTGTGAGCTGGGCCCCGAACCCAGGCTACATCAGTCAAATATGGGGTGGAAGTTATTAAAATTGAAGCAATGTAAAGTGTTCTGAATAAACCATCTGGTAACAGGAGGTCTTATTTAAAATGTGAGTTTCGGGAATTGCTGCTGATGTGATGGTGTTGGATCTCATTTCTGCGATGAGGTGATGCGCTTTGTGGTGTTACCAACCTTCAGAGGGAGATGCGTCTCAGAGGATCGACCGCGGCTCTGTGGTGAGAGACCGTGGCTCTCTACCAGTAATTTACATCATCTGAGCTGAATTTTATAGCATTGAAATCAATACTCAAACCTACTCATATCTCACTGGGAGGAATGTGGGGGGGTCCTCCACACTCTTGTTTACATATCTGTATATTCGTTTCACACTTTTTCTCCCAACCTACATTGTTAGGTTCCTAAACTGAGCTACTTACACTGATTCACCCATTTATACAGTGGAGTCATGTTTAAATACAGGGAAAATACCTTGAAGGAGGGCACTACAGCAGGTGGTGGGATTCAAACTGAAAAACTTGAGGTGTAAGGTAATGGTTTCAAGCACTGCACCACCTGGTGCCTTCGTTCGCAGTCATTTCAGGTGAGTGTGAGATCAGAGCTCCCAACTGAGCAGACGCTCTATATAATCCAACCAGCATTCGATGGAGCACCAACTTCTTTGTCTTAACATGGTTTGAGTTAAATGCACTGAACTCAAAATGAAATGTTCAGATTCAGTACAACAAGAATGGGGGAAAAACCTCCAAAAATATTAACTCCTCCTCATCCCAGACTTCACCACCTCCTCCATAATCTTTGGTGAAGTCTTTCCCGCGTGTCCATTTGTGTCTTTTGTCAGACGGTGCCAGCAGTGTGTTTATGACTCTCTGTGTCACACGCACCACGTTTGCCCTCTGCCTTCTTATTGTTAACACACTTTTCCATATTTTTCAGCAGATTCTTTCATCCAGAAGAACAAAAAAAATCCTACTGACTCCCCTTTTATGTTATTTTTTTAGATTCAATTCCACTGATATGTATACAGTGTCACTGGGAGGTGAACAGCATTACAGAGAGGGGTGCGCTGTTATTTTTACCTTTTTTACACATGCGTGACATCCACTAAAGCTGTTCGCAGCTGAGTACGTTGCTCAGGGGCTCGCAGGAGCAAAGCAGGTGGGCACCGAACCTGCAAATTTCTGGCAACAGGTCTTTGCAACTACACCTGCACTGAAGCCCTTACAGAAATCCAGCGTGACACTTGCTTGGCTGCCTTCAGCCTTCTCTGGGTTCCAGTCTTATTCATTTCAACAGAAAAACACAACAAAACATCTCCCAGGGTATGAGTGCAGGACCCTGTGGGGGGCAGGTGTATTCCCAACCGCCACTGGCATCACTCCCATCCACCTGCCGCTGTAGTCAAGTGTCGAAAGGGAGAAGTGATTGTGTGTTCGGCTCCTTGGCCGTCTGGCCCACGCGAGGCCAGCATCGCTGGAAATTTGCTCTTTGTGTTAGAAATTATGGCAAATATAAACTGAAGGGATCCTGCGATGTGATGGGCATATTATGCAGGCAACACATGTTCTGATAATGGATGTATTGGTGACACAGTGTACTCCCTGGGGGGCTGAGGGACGTCAACGGGGCAGACTGCAGTCGGCATCAAGGATGTGAGTGTGAGTGAAGGTGTGTTTCAGCCCCAGGCCCTCATACCTGCCACTCAGGAGGACACACATCTGTCTCATAAGACCAAGTACTTGCAGCATTACCTGGACATACAGTCAAACTCTTATGCTGGACCACTTCACACTCACAGCCTGTCACTGAGTTTCATCCTCACATGGGCTGTGTGTGTGTGTGTGTGTGTGTGTGTGTGTGTGTGTGTGTGTGTGTGTGTGTGTGCGCATGCGCGCACGTGCATGTTTAGACACAGAAGGAATCACTGATACTCAGAAGTTCATGAAAACTTGAATTGAAAGATGTTGTCATTTCTTCTGCATTACATCACACAACTGAGGAGCTATTTTGAAAAATGGCACTTTAAGGTAAAACCTAAAAACCCTTCCTTGCACACAGAGGGATTTAGTGAGTTGGATTCTCATTCAGACAAGGTGCAGTGCAACAAGACTACATTAAACTAATATAAATAGATAAATATTTTTTAAAAAATTGAAAAGATACAATAAACACTGCAGATATATTAAAATTATTTAAAGGGATGCATAAGAGCAAATGTGAGTAATATGAGCATATAAGTGGAAACAGCATTAGGAGAAAATGTAAACTGGTGCAATAGGTGACACTTTAATAAGTGTATTACTTCAGGACAGAAAATGTGTCACTGGCGTAAAGTCTAACCTGTTAGTTTAGGTGCGCATGTCAGTGGGGGACATTTGCTGTCCACAAATGTGGGCGTGGATTGTAACGTGGCCCTCGGAGGCGGGTAGGAGATGCTGCCGGAGGGGAAAAGCTGCTTCTGTGCTGTGCTGTTCGAGCCTTTATTGCCCAGCATCACTTCCCAGAAAGGAGGGCTTGGAACATGTGATGTCCTGGGTGGGAAGGGACTGTGATGATCTTGCCTGCACACTTTCTGCTGCTGTTTGTTTGGTTAACAGATTAATGGATTAACAGGCTAACTTACTAATCAATAGTTAATGGACGAAAGATTCGCTCCACTACCCACCTGTGTGTGACTCAGACAGAGGGAAATACAGACACTCCCCAGAACTGGAATCGAAACACCGCAGGATTTAATCCTTGTGGAGAAAAAAAAATCTTGTTTGCCTCTGCTTGTGGCAGAATGTGTGACCAGCAGATAGGAGGCTGGTGCCGATCCCAACAGATGAATTGGTTTGGTAGCCTCGTGTGAACTTGGCAGTTGATATTGCTCCACTCAGCGTCCTGCTCTGTAAATGGGGGGGTTGGTTGGCTCTTCCACGTGATGTGTATGGATGTCCCATTGTGATGTAAAGGCAGCAGGAGGCCTGGGTGTCAGCCAACCCCCAAACTCCCTGTTTGTCCCCAGTGCCTGGCTGCCGGGTGCCTGCTCTGCCCTGCAGTGCCGTTCGTGCTCAGAAACATCACGATCTTTGTGTCTCTGCAGATGGAAACAAACTGTGTTGAGAAGCACTTGGATGGGTTGAAGGTGAGTCTGGCTGCAGAGTTTTTTTAGAGTGACTGAAGCACAGTTCTCACAGTGAAGTGAATCTTCGGACGATGAACATGTAAGCGAACGTACAAGTGGGGTCATAGTTGCTGGGAAGCTCTAGGATCGGAACAGATCTCGGGAAATGGAGAACAAACAAGAGTCCACAACACCCGTGTGTGGTTTATGACTGAAGCTTCTGTTCACCCACAAATGGTGTGTGACATGGTGTGGTTCAGAGATGAACGAACAAATGGATGGAATGATAGATGGATGGATAGACATTATGGCAGCCAAACCCACAGGCTTGCAAGACAGGTACAGCTGAATGCTCCTCAGCTCCTCCCATGGTCCCTAAAGGAAAGTTCAGCCAGAGGTATTGTGCTCAGCAGGGACCAGAAGCACCTGACAGTTCAGCCCAAAGGTGACAAGATCCATCCTGATGAGCACTAGAATGTGATCTTAAAGTCTGGGCGGCGCAGCTGGGCGGCTCAGATAAACTACTATGGCACAATCCAGCTTTGAAGAAGATCAGCGTTCAGACTCACACACCCGCGGGGAGGGGGGGGGGCAACTCCAGGTAAACTGCAATTACACACAGACCCCCAGTGATGGCAGAATCACTCCATTCGGAATTTCACTGAAAAAGCAACACAGCTGAGTTCTGTTTCTGCTCCACTTGATCCCAAGTGACTTCTGGCAGAAGATGAGAAGTGATGATGATAAATTAGCACTGAGCAGACCAATTCCCACACAAACTGAGAAGAGCAGCTGAACGCTGGCTGAGGAGCATGGGGACAATGGGAACCTACAGCTTGAATACAGACGTGGTGCCACCTACTTGCTGCAGGGTGTTTACTGCTGCCTGTGACCCACTGAGAGGAGGTGACAAACCCGGCACACTGACCCCCTGGAGCTGTCAACTACGACTTCAAGCTTTTCACCGAACACAGCCTCGGTGCTTCACAAGTGTGTTTTCCGGGGTGTTTGCCGTCACTTCGGTGCCAGCCGTCCCCGCACTTGCAAACAGGTGAGTCGCAGGTCACAGGTGGTGGGCTGGAGGCCATGACCCAGCCATGCAGTCCACATGTCAACTACATTTCCCACAATCCTGCTCTCCACAAGCCATGGCACCCTGTGGTAGGCACCCTTTATTTCAGTGCATGTGAATTTCTTGAATTTGTTTCATATCACCCTGCATACTGCTGTACAGATTTTGAAAAGTTGTTTTACTTCATTGTCTATTTTTACGTACCTTTTTTACTATGCTTTTTTATTTCTGCTTTTTTGTATTCTTTTCATTCTTACGTGTATAACTGCAAAAAAACCACCCCAGGAGGTGCTGTTCAAAGACCTTGGAAGGTTTGTTGTTCTGAGTACGAGCAGATGAGTAACTTACAGGCTGTATTAAAAGACGGAACCGAGATGTGCAGGTGGGCACACACAGCACACACTGCGTTAGGTTCCTCCTGGCGCTCTTGTTTGCTCCCACAGTCCAAGGACATGTGTTTGAACTGGATTAGTGACTCAAAGCTGCCTTTTGTGTGTGAGTGCATGTGTGTGTCTGTGGATGTATGTGTGTGTGTGTGTGTGTGTGCGCGTGTGTGTGTGTGTGAGACAGAGACAATCTGCCTTGCAATGGACTAGTGTCCCATCCAGGCTGTACCCTGCCTCACACCCTATGCTTCCAGGGAAGACTTTGAAGCATCGCTATGCTACACTGGACACGAATGAATGAATAAATGATTTTATCGAATGAACTGAGAAAAACAAGTTTGTCCGAAATGTGTGTTACTAAGGAGCTTTGTAGAATTATGAAATGTTCTGCGTTGGATGTGGTTGTGCATATGGTTACTCAGGAGAATCTCACACCACTTGGTGTCTCTTCCTCACAGACACATCAGGTTGGGGTTAAAACACACTAAACCCGCCACTGCAGTGTCGTTTTTACCCTATGAAGCGCATTGCTGCATTGAGGAATACCGGGGAAAAAAACCCCACTAACACAGGAGAAGAGTCCACTTTGTTGGAATAATATAAAACAATATTTTTTTTATTGGTTTTTCATTTTGACAGTAAAGAACGTCAACAAAAGAACATAACAACAACAACATTCTCTCACAGAGAAACAAGTTTTTTAGAACATGGGTGTAGCCCACATTGAGACACAGACACAGGTATGCGGGTGGTCCTTGCTGGTGGGCTGTGTCCTGGTGGGCCTCCTCCCGGTCGCCCCACCACGTGGGCCCTGCTTCCAACCGAGAGACATTGAGATCCACCCATTTGCTCTTATCATAAATAATAAAACGTGTTGACACTGCCACAAGAAAAAGCACATACTGTAGCTGCACCACACAAACATACCATTATCACACACCATTTACTACGGCAATTCCCTTGGCGGGGCGAGGAAGGTCAGGGCCAGGGCTGCAAATGGTTCACTGTAGATTTTTGCAAAACGTGTAAATGTAAACAACAAAGAAGGAAAGTCGCAGCTGCAGGTGGTCAAAACAGACTGTAGCCTGCCTCGTTCTGGATCGTTCCACTCTGAACGTTCTCACTGCTGTTTTTTTTTTGTAGCAGAACGTGAATGTGGCAGAAAAATACAGTGCAGACACGTGTTCACATGCGAGTGATCATAAGGGACCACGAGACCGTGGTGTACAGTGGACCCAGGGTAGGTGCCAGTCCAGCTCTGGCTCCAGACCACGACTGCTGGATAAACTGCTCACCCAGTCGTATCCACATTCCCTTGACACAGAAGAGAGTCGTTTCAGTTGCTGAAGATCTATTTTCCCCTGTAAGTCCGAAACATAGACGTAGCATAGATGAAGTAAATAAAAAGTGTGACATGAAATCGAACACTTTCATTTTCACATTGTTACTGAACTTGTACATTCCTCTTATATCTAGAAAAAGGCTTAAAACACAAACATAAATGCATGTCTTCTTCTGTCCTCTTCCGTTGACTGTGAGGTGCCAGCCCTCTGCTGCATTAACACCGATTCATATTCTGTTATCTCTGAACTAAACATATATATTCTATATAGGTGCTTAGCATAAAAAAATAACAATATCTTCCTAAACCTAAAAGTGAATACACTGATCCCATATTTACATATCATATATTTTCTTATAAAACAAAATGGCACAACTTGCTTTTTAATAACAGAAGTAAACTGGCACTTGAATTGATCGAAAACATTGACCATCTGTCACTGGTGGCATTACAGCTAAAAGGTTTTGATTTAAGAGAAATGATGTTTTAAACCACGGCACCAAACATTCACGTGTTCACGACCCCACACGACAAACACTAAAAATCCAACCCTATTGATAAGGATGTCTGGGTGCAGGCAAGGTTGACCATGTTTATGAGACATTTTCAGTCATTCTGTTCCTAGTGTGGAGACGGCAAAATACTTGGACAGATATCTTTAAATAATTATATACACATACATACATATATGAATGAATGAAGTTTGTGCTTGGAAATTCACAGCATTTTTTGTTTGCTGCCGTGAAAAGCCAGCGAACACTGAAGTAGCGATGGCCCTTAATGTGCAGACGGGGGTCTAAACTGGACAAAAGTGGCCGCTCTAAGGGCGTGCAGACGTGTTGTCCGTCCGTCCATCGCAACGGATTAATCCTCACACTCCGGGTAATACAGTGAGGCAGCAGGTCCCGAAATAGTGCCGGCGTATTCCACTCTTGCTCTGCTCCCTGGTTGACCTTGCTGACGCGGTGCGTTGTGGGTAAGTGCCTTCGCTCCGGTCAACTTTTCCGGTCAGTCACACGAGGCCTTAGAACATGACCTCCTCGCAGCTGCCGTAGTCGCTCTCGACCATGTCGGAGCCGGTGCGGCCGCGGGGTGTGTGGCTGGGTGGGGCCGGTGGTGGCAGCGGGGTGCTGCACTCAGCGTAGGAGGGCTGCGCCACGCTCAGGCGCACGCTCAGACGCCGGTAGCCGCCCGACACGTTGTCCAGGCTGCGCGTGTGCTGAGTCGGGTAATAGCTGATGGCCGTGTACTCGTTGGGGCACTGGGGGGGCGGCAGCGGCCGTCCGTCCGGCCCAAGGAAGTCATCCAGGTTCTGGTTGCTGTAGCAGGGCGGTAGCGGGGCCCGCCGGTCACAGCGCTCCAGAGGGAAGGGGAAGCCACCGAAGCGGGAGTTTCGCCGCGAGTCGCCTGTCGTCACCGCCGGGAACGTGTCCTCCACGATGTCGAACTGCGGGAACTCCTGCATGGTGGGCCGGCCGAAGTAGTCAGGGTCTGCGGGGTACACTGGGGACAGGGATGCCACGGAGAAGTTATCACATGATCGCAAGGACTGTGCACACCTCTGTCTTTTAATCGACACCTTTCCGGAGCTTTCTTGTGGTCACCCCCCTCATCGCATCGCACATCAATGCCCCGCGAGGACAGAACCCAAGGATTTCACAGTATAACGTTCAACATAACACGGTGACAGCAGAATCTGGGTAGAGTGGGAATCCGCGGCAACAAACGGCAGCTCAGTAGGTCCTGAACAAAACAATCTTCCTCAATTTGCTGTAACTGCTGCGGTTTCATTGGCAAATAGCTCGTCCACAGTTTGTATGGCGAGAACACGAATATATGCATGGGAGATGATATTTTCATCTCGCACGAGTCGGCAAATGGAGGGGAGAGAGGCACAACCCTCAGGGATGTTATTTCCGTGCTCTCCAGTCACCTTCGGTTTGCCTGTCCTTCATGAAGTTTCACCTCACATCTTATTTATGTGAAACTGAAAATTTATGTGAAATACACAGATAAACTTAAACTCACCATCATAGTCCAGCTCCCAGTTGTTCTTGATGATGGATTCGTTGTCGGAGCTGGAAGGAGGCGGCGGAGGCAGGTTGGGGGCCACGCTGCACACCACGGGGCCGCTCGCTTTCTGGCCCCGGCCTGTCCCCATCTCAAGCATGTTCTGGGGCTTCAGGGTCCTGAAGGGGTTGTGGTCCAGGTCGTTCCTGGGGCCTATCACCTCTCTCATCTCGAGGGACCGGCCCTCGTCCGGATCGCCTTTGCCCGCAGCAGGTCTCAGGAAGCCCCCGGAGTCGGGCGCTGCCAACTTGTGCTTCCTGCGATGGACGTAGTTCTTGCGCATGTAGACGAACCCGGCCACCAGCAGGAGCAGAAACAGCAAGCCACCGCAGATCCCCACGATCTCCGTGACGCCGAAAGCAGCCGGCAAGTTCTGCCCTGTACGGCACCATACGTGGTCGGTGGAGCACTCGCCTGACTGGTCCAAACAACTGCGTCACCAGAAACACACAGTTTCACCAGGTTGCTCCCAATCCATTTGGCATACGGTTTGGGACCCAGCATGAAAAATCTCAGTGGAAGTACAAAGTCAGGAGATACACAAGCAAACATCTACAACTCAACTTTTTTCCCCCCTCCAACATTTGGTTATTGTGCTAAGTGGCTTTCCGGGCATGGATTCAGCAGCAGAGGCTCAACATTCATCATTTCTGTATGTTAATGTGGTTGATGGTGTTGCTGCCAAGCCTGAAATGGACAGGGATTCATATCCCATAAAATTTTGACTTGAGATTCATGTGAGATAAAAAATTAAATTTCCTTTCAAAGCTTGATTTGTGCAGCGCAGCTCAGTACATGGCTGCGGTCATTTAATCCCCTTCGGAAATATAAAAATGAATAAGGAATTATATGTTGGTAGCGTCAGTTTCATATATCGGTGACCAATATGAAAAAGACATGATTTTGTCAAGTTTGTCTTTACTGCCATTTGCTAAGCATAAACTGTCACCGCGAGCGATGCATGCTGGGAAGCGTGAGCCCTACCTGGTGCCGTCGTCCTTTTTTGAGCAGTGGGTCTCACAGTGTTGTCCGAAAAACGCCGGCGGGCACAAGCACTGCACCTCTGCAACACAAACGCAGGGCAGGATGGCGCTGGGGTCAGGCTTTTAGTCCCCGCGGTAACCATAACGCACGGCTTTGACACACAGGTACCATTCAGAGGCGGTAAAATGACCACAGGTGAAATCTGAGTGAAAATCACAATATTCTCCCCCTTTTTTGGGACACAAGGGGCAAAGGTCAAGGGTAGCTTGTTAACTTGTAGCAGGGGCACTCAATTCACAATATCCCTCCTCTACTTACATTTTAGAGGGGGGTTTAATTTTTTTTTTGATCAAGCCCCATACAGCTAGTGTGTTTTGTGAGACTATTTATATAACAGTGTCATGAGGTGTCAGTATATAGGCTTGGCAGGCCAACTTACATTTATCCATTCAGCTGACATGTTAGCGGCACGTTGATTTGTACAGTTGGGTTGTTTTACCGGCAAAATTGAGGGCAGGTATCTTGAGGGTCTGTAACCGCTACGGCCCTGTTGCCCCTTTCTGCAGCACTTGAGTTCTACTTTAAGGCGGTAATCCCCACTGTTTGACACCCAGCTGTGTAAATGGCTTAAGGTGCCACTAAGCGAGCGAGAGATGCACCGTGATTTAACATGGGAAAATGCCTCTCCTGGTCAGCAGAACTCACCTCCGGCTGGGGTCTCCTGGCAGGTGCCTCCATTCAGACAAGGTCCACTAGCACAGCCCGCAGGCCGCAAGCAGCACTGATACCTCCCAAACACTCTCCGGGCCCCGAGCGAGGCCACCTCGGCCACACCGGAGCCCCTCAGAGCCTCCTTGTTGAATTCCAGTTCATCCAGGCAGCCCTCAAAGCCCTGCATCTGGGACTCCCTGGGGATCCTGGGGGCTGCGAAAAGCAGAGACCCCCGCTGGTCCCGACGCTCTCCCAGGAGGCACGGCTGCACGGTGTCGGCCGATGCTGTGTGATCGTGGTCCAGTGTGAGCTTCAAGGTGGTTTTGTTTGCTTCCAGCAGAACATGGTGCCAGCGCCCGTCCGACACAGGGTCTCCTGGAGCTTGCAGGGTCCCTTGGTCCCCTTCCCCGCAGGTGTAGCACAACTGCAGGCCTCCGTTGACCAGCTGCACAACCATGACATATCGGCTTTACACAGGCATTAATCCTGTCACACACTAAACATGATTTTACATTATTACATATAATAAACATCATATTAACATCCATCCATCCATTTCAAACTGTCACTTCAACAGTNGCAACTGCAGGCCTCCGTTGACCAGCTGCACAACCATGACATATCGGCTTTACACAGGCATTAATCCTGTCACACACTAAATATGATTTTACATTATTACATATAATAAACATCATATTAACATCCATCCATCCATTTCAAACTGTCACTTCAACAGTGCAGGGTCACAGTGGTCCAGAGTGTACACCAGAAGAGTGAGTGTGAGACCAGCTCCACCCTGGACAGGACACCAGTCCATCAGAGGGAAATAAAACACAGTGAGGGAAATTTAAAATCACCAGTTCACCTGAAGAGTGTATAGTTGTACTGTGGAATGAAACCAGAGCAAACCCACAAAGACATAAAGGGAAACTGATAACTCCACCCAGACTGATCTGGATTCAAACCCACAAGATAGGAATTGGAGGAGCTACACCCACTGTGCCCCCGTGCCTCTCTATGTTATCGGAGCCTGCAAATTATTCGTTGTGCCGGCCAAGCTGGGTTCTATCGTTCTTAATCTTAGTATCGTGTTCAGTTTCTCAACCAGCACGGTCACTGTAACCCGTGCGGTGTGTCCAGTGGTGCCCAAACTGGGCTCTACAGCCTCGGTTTTCAGGAAAAGCCAAGTTCCCCAAATTATCTTGGCGTCAGTTTCGTGTGGCGTTGTGTTTCCTTGGCATCCACACACAAGGGACGGCCACAGTGGCCGGCCCCGGCCTTTGGCGTTCCTGCCAGTACCTCCCTGGCTACCAGGCCTCAACTCTGCACTTCGCTTGTAAATAATCCAGGTCTTTGACTTGGATACACTTGCATGTTTCTACGTGTTTGTCGGCTTCAACCTCAAAGTCATTAAAAACATATAGTGTGCGTGTGTGTGTGTGTGTGTGTGTATCGTAACCGCTGGAGCAAAGCGCAGATCTGGAAACGCATTTATTATTAACATGCATTTGCATGATGCTGGAGGTTTTATTGCCACCGTAGAACCTTCTGAGGACCAGCCCCGGACTCGGCTCTCACCATCCATTAGCATTCAGGCAGCCGCCGGGGGTTGCATTTAGCTTTACTTCATCACCCACAATACAAAAAGAACAAGAAAAAACGCAACCTAGGTGCCGAAAAGCGATAAACCACAGAGCTGTCATATTTCGCATAACAACGGATGACGTATAAATGTGTTCACCTCGGATGTTTCGCACTCTTATTGCACTGTAAGAGGTAATGAATCCATAAAAAGCAACACGGTTCCTAGATGTTCCCGGTTCTGGTCAGTTCAAACATAAGGAGCAGAAAAGGCTGCTTTAGTCATATTCCTTTTGATTCATATTTCGAATACAAATCTTCACTCAACTGTGATTCACATTTCATGCGATAACTTCTGCTCGGGTGTAGGGTTTTTTTTTCCCCCGTCACAAAAAAGCCGGGCATGAAACAACTAGATGGGTTCAGATGAAAGGGCTGACATGCGAAAGAGGAATGTGCCGGAACACCGCACGCATGTTAATGTCACAGGGATGAATAAACAATGTTCCTGCGTGCTGTTCCAGGGACACTCACATTGGATTCAGTTCTATACCCAACAATGGTCTCCACTGCCACGTCCGTTGCTGCGGAGGGTTTGAACGTGGCGCTGCGAGGCCACCTTAAGTTAGTTTCATAAATTCAGTTTTAATTTGGAACCGCAGAAGCCACTGTTTGGTTTAAGCTCCATCTTCCACACAAAGAAGCTGGTAAAACTGAGCGAAAGGTGACGTCGCAGTCAGAGTTGCCCCTCGCATTCGGAAGGATCTGCTCTGAATCCCACTACGGCTTCAGTGGCCTTCATCAAGGTACCTACCCTGAAATGATGGTAAAAACCGCCTTGCTGTACGAAAAGGAAAATCAGTGTAAGCGCTATATAGTTCAGCACTTTTACAGACAATGGTTTAGCCCAGTGTGCGCTTTACAAGGAAATGACAGCAGTGACAGAGCCCCCCGGCCCACAGGTGGGGAACAAAGACAAATTGCTTCTTAGGACTCCTGCTGCCGTAAATGGATTAAGGAGAAGGACCAGATGATATAACAGCATCTCCTTAGCAAATATGCAGTGCGATGAGACAAGCGGATAAGAACAATGTGCTGGTAGGCGTGGAGAGCGGGAGTGAAATGTGTGTTAGCAGCTAACAGACTGGACCTCGAGTGAATTAGTCTTCAGAGAATTATCTGTCATCGCTCACGGGCCAAGGCTTCCGACAGCGGTTAAGGAATCCTCGCCCTGCTTTGCTCCGTGTCTGACATCTTGTACTCTTTAATGATATTAAACTTGAGCTGTCAAAGTCCCGTTTGACTTTCCTCAGTCCGGCTACTTTCCCGTCCTAATGGACATAATTTCCATTTCAAGGGGTAACGGGTGCCGTGTGAAAGTTGAAACGGTGCTAAAAAGAACAAACGGCCTGGGAAATTAAAAAGGGCCGACTTCGGTTTTACTGGCATCACCTCTTGAAGGGTATAAGGGGCTCGGCTTCTTTTTCAGCTCGCAGCATTAATTACATTTGCAAGTTTTTTTTTTTAAAAAAAGCATCAGAAGAAAGTTGCCGGAGTGTGTCTCTCTGGAGAGATGCGTAAATTAGGTTGTGTGTGGCGCCGGCTCCCTCGCGCAGGAAAAAGGGGCCGGCGATCCAGGGAATTCCAAGACGTGATCTCCTTAAGCATTCCGTTTGAAGACATTTCCGACAATGAAACGTGCTCACGTGCCCAGACGGTGCACTCAGAGATGGTGCTCTGAGGGAAAGTGTGAAGTCTGGAGACCTTTTAAGTGGAATATATTATTGAAGCCCGTGTTTTGTAGCCCGGGAAGAAGACGAGCAGCCTCCTGGGGAAAGCATGCGCACGTTTGAAGTGCGGATCGGCGTTTTACCCGGGAGTTTAAATTCGAGTTTATTAGATCCTTTTTAAATGCGAGCACTTTCATGCCGCAGACCTCAGCAACGGGGGCCTCGGTAATGTCGCCGAGGTTCAAAACTGATAGCGGCACGACTGGAAAATCTGTTGGGATGAAGCGCAAAAGCGCAAAGACACAACAGTTCTCCAGCTTAAGCTAATGGTTCCGATCGCCTGACCGACGTGACAAGTGGCGTCACTGGTGACATGACCCCTTTTGGAATGCTCTTGAAAGGATTAACAGAGCTCACCCACGGAAGGTAGTACATGTACAATTCCAGACTGAGGTTCTCTTTCTGTTTCTACAAGCACTTGTCCCATTTTGCTCTTGGCTCCTTCCAGGCTACCGAATACAATAAGGGTTGTTGTGAGTGGTGCACGGCAGCAAAAGTGGGATTTAAAGCAGACAATGGTCAACCGTGAGCAATGACAACCTGATAACCGCCCATGACCTGGTGGCCTCCTAAGTGAATCACACGGCTCTGATATCTCAGACTGAAATTAATAAACTGTACTTTGCAAGTAACTGAATAATACTGTGGATGTTAAGAGCACCAGTGGGATGGAGGAAGGTGGGCAAATGTGCGTGTGAGTGTCGCACCTCGAGCGTCGCCCAGTGAGAGGAGTCAGCAGAGACAACCACTCCATTTGTCTGTGACGTCTTCATCCGCAAAGCCAGTCGGAAGTCTCGAGTCTCCTGCTCCTGGTACAGGTACTTCAGGTATCCTCTCCCTTCAAACCGCATGGCTGAATCTGAAGGACAGCAAACTCCCATCAGTGCCAACAGGTTTTTCAGGTTCCTCAGACAACAGTGGTGATATTCCCTTTAAGTCCAATGGATTATACACCCACTGACCCCCTCGGTTACTACCCTCGATTATTGAACACTGGCAGTGATCTTTACTCCACCAAAAGAACCTGCAGTGTTCAGTACAATAATGTGAAGGTACTGCGAAACCCTGGCTATTAGTAACTGGAAAGATGTTCACCTGAAACGACTTAACCAAATGTAACCAAAAAAAAGAAAATGCTCAAATAATATGTTCTGGTATGTTTCCTAGACAAGGAAAGGGTCATGCTCTGTGGAACCCGCACACGTATGAGGTCTTAGCCTCTTTATGCTCCTGGAGATTTGACCAAATCCTCACTTCCCTCTCTTAGCCCTCAGGTCTAGACAGAGAGGATTTACCCTTTCAGTCAAAATAAAGACCTGATAACCTCTGATAACTATCTGGGTGGGAAGTTTGAGTTATTACACTTCTGAAAGCAGAAGGTTTGCAAGCAGAAAGGAGATAGGAGGCAATGGAGGGAACTGGAGTGGTGATAAAGGAGGAGGACGGGAACAGACAGGATGCCCACCATTGCAGGAGCAGATGCTCTCCCAGCTGTGTTGTGGTGTGATGAAGCTCACCCGCGCCGTGGCGTACTGCCTCTCCCTGTCGCCCACCAGACGCACCGTGTTCCGGCAACTCGCCTGGCGGCATTCTGACATCACGCAAGCCCCATGTCTCACCTCTGCCACCGTGAGGCCCATGGTATCACCCACATCGTGGGCAACTCTGTCCAGCAGTGTGGCAGACAGAGGATCGAGGGTGCTGCCCTGCTGGCCACGTACCAGCAGTATCTCCAGCCCCAGGGAGCCAGCTGAGGGCTGCAGACTGGCCACATGTAGCTCCTGTTGGGGCACCCCCAGGCCAGCACTCAGGCCCCGCTGCAGAGTCTTCCAGTGGTCAGCAACAAACTCCTCAGGTGAGACCCCCTTCAGGTGCAGGGTGACACCCTGGTCCAGCGCCCGCTGCGAAGCCCCCCACACGTGGACCCGCACCGCCGTCCAGGTGTTGAAGCGCCCATCCGAGATGCTCACATTCAGGGTATACAGACCCGGTTCCAGAGGTCCCTCAGCCACCACCTTTCCGTCGGCGCTGTCCACAGCGAAGCGGCCACCTGCCGGAGCCTCTGACACAAGCTGATATGACAGCACATCGTGAAGATCCTGGTCCGAGGCGTGGAGCCGGCCGATCACCCTGCGAGAGAAGGGCCTCCCAGCTGCGGTAATGAAGACCTCCAGGGGCACAGCAGACGGGGCAAACCTGCTCTGCTCGGTAATGTTGATCCTGACCACGCAGATGGAGGAGAGCGGTGGGTAGCCATTGTCGGTCACCTGGAGGTGAGACGCTGTTTCAATTTTTTGCAAAGCTGTCCACTATGCACTTTTGGATTATTTCATTTTTCTCCCTTGGAGAAAGAGCAAGACTCATAAGTTCTTAGAACATGCAATCACTGCCATTGCAGTTGGTGGTCCCACCTGTATTTTTAGCAGGTACTGTGCTTTGGTCTGCTTTCTTAGCTGGCCCGCCGTGGACAGCAGCCCACCCTTGTCCACATGGAATCGCCGGTCCTCGTTCCCAGACACGATGTGATAGGTGAACGGCGGCCCGTTAGCGGGTGTGTCCCGGTCTGTCACAGTCAGCTGCAGAACTCCACTGCCGACTGGCTCACCCTCCTGCCAGTCAACAAAAGCTGACATTGGGCACCGTGCCGAACCCAAAGCTCACAAAAGATGCTAAATCGACCCCCCTTTCATGAGATATGGCACTTGGAAGACCACTGGACACGTGAGAAAACTCTGAATTGAGTACCTGAAGGTAACATAAAATATTAATGGACTGTGCAGGACAAACTTTTTACCTCGTAGAACCATAATTATGATCATGGTCATCACTTTGTCACATTAGCTCTGTAACCCTGTCCTGCCTTATCAGGAAAAGCTGTGGCTGTTGGTTACAGGTGGAGCATCTGGTACTGGGGACACGACTCGCCCCGAGCTGCACCATTTCACCTGACACGTCTAGGAGATGTAATTGAAACAGAGCAGCGAGACGCGTAATTGTATCTGACCGCTATCCTGTCAGCAGACAGCACACGGGACTCGGAGCATCAGCGGCACCTTGGGTGGAAGTAAATGAGCTGTGAAACATCTCACTGAGGCATCAAACCTGGACCCCTTATTAGAAGAGATGAATCAGGTGGCCTCACGTTGGGGGATCGACTACTCAAAATGCAGAGCTGGGTAAAGAAGGACAGTGGCTCTGAATCAGGTTCCTCAGATGCTCAGCTGAGCCAGTGCTGTGGTGTTTGGGAGCAGTCATGGGGTGCTGGCTTGTACCTGCAGGACAAGATCGTGGCTGGTCTGGGAGAAAGTGGGCGCGTTGTCATTGACGTCCAACACAGATATGGTCACCTGCACGGCGGTGGACAGTGGGGGCTCTCCCCGGTCTGCAGCTTGGATTGTTAAGGAGTAGTGGGTCACCTGTAGAGAGAGGAGCAGTCAGCTTAGCAGGCAGCTTTCCAGAAGTGTGACGCAGTTAATATTATCCATAGTCAGCTCATGATGCTGAAGACCTCCAGATGAAGACTCTCCCTTCCATTTTGGATCTGACCCCCCGGACTATGACCGTGACCCAGACAGCATCCACAATCCCCAGAAGGCCTCACCTCCTCCCGGTCCAGCTTGCTGCTTGTCTGTATCTCTCCGCTGTGGGGATCAATGCTGAACTGCCCTTTGGGATCTCCGCTCACAATGGTGTAGTGGACAAAGTTATTTAACGGTCCATCGCGGTCGTCCGCCATGACCTGGTCAAGCGTGAACAATGTCACAGACGTGTTGTTAAAACGTCCCCCACACGCACTCATTTGCCCTTGCCCTGCCTTGCCCCCTTTTTTTTACCTTTTTCATCTTCCTTCTGCCCTGATAAGGAAATTCTGATTTTATCGTTCGACAAAACACGTTTCTCCTTTCAGTTTACACACACATTAATTATGCATCTTATAATCGTATGATCGATTACTTTTATCAGTCGCAAAACGGCTGAATAAGCGAACTGAGCAACGGCAGCAGTGTGTACCGGATTTGAAACACATTTCTGTTTAGATTTCTAAGGATACACTTTTGTGAGAGTGGGAGAGAGCTGTTTCCTCCACGCCACCCATCACATTCGTGTGACTGGGGCATCCTCCGCTCTCGGTGGACATACCTGCATGACCAGCTGCCCGGGCGAAACGTCCTCCGACACTTCTGCGCTGTAGTCGGCCCGGCTAAAGGTGGGAGGGTTGTCGTTCACATCCGTGATGTTGATTATCACCATGGCGACGTCGCTGAGGGAGGACTGGCTCCTGGAGCCCTCCACTGACAGGTAGTATTCGCGGCACTGCTCAAAGTCCAGGGAGCCATTGACCGTGAGGATACCTGTGTCACGGCAAGCATCACGCAAAGGTTCAGGGCACCGTGAAAAACCCAAAAAATTGGCACAAATTTGCTCAGGCAAATTTGATGGTTCAGCCATGGACTATTAAACATATAAGACCCCCAGGGAGGCCAGCCTTAACCTCACACCCAGCACCAGTACAGGGGCTGCACACCATGGAAAATACAGGCATTGTAGTTAAAGGACTGACATGGTGGTTCAAAGACCTCATAACACAGTAATTCCACAGATTTATTTTCACATCTACATCTTTCTGTCATAACCAACTGAAGCAGGAGGTGGGATCTGAACCCAGCTCCTTCAATCGCAAAGCAACATCTCTATGTTTGCTTACCACCACACACTGCTGCACAAAATAGAAAGCGCTTCTAAACGCAGTGGCCAACTGAGATTTGATCATCTCATATATAACCTGTTCTTAGATGTTACAGTTTAGTTTGGCAGCAACAACAAAATCAATCGCACCAGGGGGTTTTATTTTCTGTCATTTCTTGTTATACCTTTGACACACTGACCTCACCAGGTCCAACTTCCTTTGCCTGCACCCTAGCAGGTAGCAGAGTGGTTTGGGCTCAGATTCTGAAAACGTCCGCACCTCAAGTCCCACGGGCTCCCATATCTTTGGGAAATCTGGACTTGACCTCAACTGCTCCAACACAAAGTCCATCTGCATCAACGGGGATCTTTGTTACACTACATTTAACATATCTTCTTAACCGAGTAATAATGTCTGCTAGAGTGGAATGTGGCCCCACGTGGAGTTCTGTGAACCACATCAGATCATCTTCAGGTCACTTTGCCATCAGAACTTCTCAGTACAGCAGTATGGGATAGTGTAGCTGCGTAATTCTGTAAAAATTGATTTTCATCACAAGAGTCGTCCAGGAGATCTCGATTTGGAAGCAATGGAGGTCTTCAACTGCCAGTGGTGCACAAATCTCACTTCTCTGCACCTTGCTGTCCTCTGCTGCCATTAAAACATGGAAATAGCTGTCTGAAGCAGGCAAGGAAATCAGTCCTAAAAACTAATGATGTGGTGCAATGGACTGTTTGGTCATTCCGGTCACGTGCAGACAGGTCATCTGCGGCTGGACTTATGGAAACATTTCAGAAGTGGCCTGCAATGCCGGAGCCTCTCCTGGAAGAAGCAGGAAGCGCAAAGTCATCTGTTCTCTGGCTCTGCTACCTGCCAGTCAAATGAATTCACTTATTCTCCCCTTTCATCTGCTCAGAAAAAGACCATGAGAAATGCAGTGAATTGTCTGTTGTACAAGCCAACACTCCACCTTGAGAGGGAAACAGAGCCAAAGCGTCCATTGTGCCTCGAATGGGCGAGTAAACTATGAGTTCGTTCGCTTTCTGTCCTACTTTCCCGCGTATTGTTCGCTATGTATGGCGAGGATTTAAACAAATCTGAGCGTGAATACTGCCAGCTAAAATAAACTGCTAAAATTCAATGCGAGGGGTTCATTTCTGGCACAGGGACTGATAGCTGAGTGTTTGGTCGGCTCTTCTACAGTGAGAGCATCGCACAGCGGCGCCACCCGTTAATCTCAGGGCGGCTCTTTGAACAGGGGCACCACAAGAGCCCACCGCGCAGATCCACTGTAACCAAAGGAACTGTACTCGGTGGAACCCGAGCTGTATAAAAGGCCAAGGAGGCGGCGATATGACTCCGCGGTAGAACTTTCTAGCAGCCATGGGAAAGATTCTTAGCGGGAGAGTGAGTCATTTTCACGCATGTCTAAACAGGCAGCCTAAGCAACAGCCCCCCCCCTTTTTTTTCAGGGAAATTTGTACCTGCCCAATATTTGAGGTGTTGGCATAAAAATGAGCTGCGGTTACTTTTGAGACAGAACCCACCCGGCGAAATAAGACAACCTGTTTTCACTCCCCCAATATCAAATTACTATTCCTTGTTTTCCGTTTCCTCACATTCGATGCGGTAACAAAACAAACACACCGGCTCCGCAACTTACAGACAAAACAACTTTTGTTCATAACTCCAAAGTCACCTTTACCTCTGCGTCACAGTTAATGACAGGTTAACAGCGCAGAAATCCGCCGTTTTACTTATGCATTGGTCACTGTAAAAAAAAAAAATCTCAGATAGGCCTATAATTAAATATGCTTTGTCATACTTTTAAATATTTTATTAAAGTTAAGCAAAATTAAGACTTAAAACTTAAAATTAAATTAAAAAGGGTTCCATTCTCCTGTGCTGCTGTTTACTGCCAAATGCCTCGGAGGGTAAACACCGGTCTTCTTTGCTCTCCTCCTGACTCAAATGTTATAAAAGGTAGGTGGAAAAAAATGCGATCGAAATGAATGAATAAACTAAAATTGTGTCTCTGAAAATCCGCACCCTCACCTGTTTCTGGGTCAATCTGGAACGTTCCGTGTTCGTTGCCAGCGATGATGTCGTAGAAGATGGGCGTGTTGCGGTCCCTGGAGAAGGCAGACACGCTCAGCACCTCAGTCCCCACCGCAGTGGATTCTGGGATCTGGGCAGAGAATTCGCTGCTGAGGAACACCGGCTGGTAGTCGCTGAGGTCCACCACGGTCACGGTGACCGTGGCGACCGAGTGCATGCGCCTCGGAAGGCCTCGGTCTGTGGCCTGAACCTTCAGCTCGAACGTGGTCTGGGGTTCGTCCGCCAGGGACCTCTCGAGCCGGAGGATGCCCGAATATCCGTCCAGGGAGAAGTAGCCGCTGTCAGATCCCATGAGCGAATAAATCACCTCTCCATTTATACCTGAAACAAAACAGCCAAAATCAGCTGGGAAAGTTAAAAACAATGAATTTTAACCAGCAACTTGGGCGCTTGAGTTATTTCACGAGTTGATTTCCTTATGTAACTGAAGCAGTAAGATGTCACATTCAAAAGCTGGAGGCTGTCAGGCGTGTCTGAGGTGTGAAGTGGAAGGAAGCTCCACAACAAAGATCATCAAACTGCACAAATATCAGCCTTCAAATTCCGCACAACAAACATCGCTGCGATTTTATGTACAGAAGCTTAATTTTAACACCTCATTTCAATGATGCATAATTCCACCACGATGCACATTGTAGTCTCGGTGAACGTACAGGCTTCAGTCTTGGCTTTCTGCTTTTGACCTTGTAATATTCTTAAAGATTAATCCAGCTCTGCTTCTGTTCATGCCAAGGTGTCCTGTACATGTTTTTCCACACAGGATCTGGAAGTGCGTCTTGCAAATACCTCCAGCATCGCTCTGACATCGCACCCTAACTCTAAACCTCACCGGCATCTGGGTCCTTGGCATAGATGACCGCGATGGGCGTCCTCACGGTGGTGTTGTCAAAGACGGTCACGGCGTAGTGGCTGCTGGAGAAACGCGGCGCGTTGTCGTTCATGTCCTGCACCATCAGCAGGATGTCGGCCTGGCAGGACCGACCCCCGCCGTCCGTGGCCTTGGCAACCAGGTCGAACTCGATGTCTTGTTCACGGTCCAACACGGCCAAAGTGAACAACTCCCCTGTCACACACACACACACACACACACACACACACACACACACACACAGACAAGCACATGTCAGAGACAGAAAAACGTACTTCTCCTATTTGAAATCAGTATGTGGAACAGAGATAAAAAAACAAATTCTTTCCACAGTTGGCCGTATTGCTGCCAGTTACGAGTCCAAACAAGTCGCATGAACGTTTACCACAGCTCACTGTTTGTGTTAACAATGTATTTCGGTCTCTGTGGTTGAAGGGAGTACAAAAGGGGGTTAGGTGCAAAGAACCCATGAATGGGGATGGAAAAAACTTGTTGAGAGGGCCTAGCAGGTCTTTCACAGCATTGAGAAATCAATCACATTCCACAGATCAAGGCAGATCTTGTGCCCCAGAAATCTGAGCAATTATGAAACTTTGCTTACACAATGAAGTGGCCCCTATGTAAATCATAGCCAGCACATTCCAGGACTGGAGTAACTGTCTTCTACTCGACTGAGATTGTTGAGACCGAAAACAATAAAGCATGACCGATGACTCCAAAGTGTCTCTGCAACATGTGAAAACGCACAGGGCGGCCATTCTGAGCTCTGAGCATTTTCTCAAAGTCAGATGGTATCTGCAAGCTGTGCCATCCCCTCCTACTGTGCCCCCCCCCGTGTCGAAATTGGGCGTTACCGGTGTGCGAGTCCAGGTGGAACTTGTCTGCGTGGGGACCATGGAGGGTGAACAAAACATGTCCGTTGGTCCCCACATCAGGATCTGCTGCTGAGATCTTGAGGATAAACAAGCCTGACGGGGAGTTCTCCATGACGACTTCCGTGTACAGCAGCTGTGGGGGGTGGAAGCACCGCGTCTACATGAACCTCTGATCACAGGTGTGTTATAAGTGAGTGACAGGTACCGCTTTCATCACGCAATTCTCCAAAGCAGCAATTCCTCCCCCCTCCCATGTTTCACCGCATTTTTAGTTTGCCATCTGGAATCAAGCAGAAAGGTCAACGATTCCTGTTTGTCAACTTCAATTTGTTGGTTTGCTGAGCATTTCCGTGCGAATGGCAGTCTCCTCCTGTCGCTCAGGGGACCGACCGTGACACTGAGTGCTAGAGCTCACACCCACCAGGTTCACCTCACCTGTTCGCAGGATGGGCTGTTGTCGTTGACGTCGAGGACGTGCACGTCAACCATAGCGGAAGCCTGGAACCTCCCATCGGTGGCTGTTATCTTAAGGCTGTGCTTCTCTTTTGCTTCTCTGTCGAGGGCACCGTTCACAAGAACCTGCCACTCATCTCCCACCTGCACCATGGTAAATAGGCCCAGAGGGTCTCCGTCTGCATGGATGTTAAGGGAAACATGAGACATCACACAGCCATAATGGATTGTCTTTTACGTTCAAGTCTTGCTGTCCCTTTAAAGGGCTTAGTGCTTAAATCCCAGGGTGCCTAAACGGAGCTGACTGGGATCAGCCAAGTTACAAAAAAGGTATAAAAAGAGTAGGGCAGCAATGACCTCTGTGGATATGGATTATTCCGAACACAGCCCATTCCTTTCAGGATACTTTGAACTAAACAAAAAAAAAACCTGCCTGCAAGTTTTTTTTTTCCACATGTTAAGACTTTGGTCACATTCAGTCACGGTCACATTCAACTACATGCAAATTCAGTACTAACTTTTTTAACCCCTTTGTAATATATGAATAATGTCGATGCTCACCTGTTATGTAGCATGTGATCTCTCTGTTTTGCCACGAAAGGTCAGCATCAGTGGTACTGACCGTGACGATGACTTCCCCAGCTCTGCTATTCTCGAGGACAAAGCCCTGGTACACGTCCTCGGTGAAGCGGGGTGAGTTGTCGTTCTCGTCCGTCACTGTGACCTCAACCTGAGTGGCAGACGAGAGCTTCTTGGGTCCTCCTTGATCAGTGGCCACCACTTGGAACCGGTAGAGGCTCACAGCCTCACAGTCCATCTCCTTCAGAGTGGTGATCCAGCCACTGTCACTGTCGATAGTGAACAACTCGCTAATGTCGTCTGGCTCTGGCTCCAACCTGTAGGTCACCTTTCCATTGTTGTCTGTGTCTGGGTCGTTGGCGGTCACCTGGATCACAGTGGTCCCTTGGGGCATGTTCTCTGCCAAGAATGCCTTGTAAGGATTGGCTTCAAAAATTGGTTGGTTGTCATTTACATCCTGGACTTGGATATTGACAGATACCAGTGAGGCTACATCTGTACCACTGTGATTGCAGTGGGCCATGACGTCAATCTGGTACCATTTGGTCTTCTCATGGTCAATCTTCTTCTGAATGAGCAGAGTACCACTGTCTTTGTCAACTGTGAACACTCCCTCCTTATTACTTTCAATGGTGTTGCCCTCAACCAAGCTGTATATGACAGGCATGTCGGCATCAGCCTTGACTATCCCCACTTCTGAGCCCAAAGGGAGGTCCTCAGAGGTTGAGAATGTGTATAAAGGCTCAGTGAATCTAGGCAAAGGAACCTCAGGTGGGACAACTTTGACTTGGACCGGCACTGTGGTGTTATAGAATGGAAGACCCCCATCCCGTGCTTTGACCTTAAAGTTAAATATTTTGTTTTCTAAACCAACCAGGCTCTCCTTAACACTGACTACTCCTGTGAAGGGATTAATTTCGATTACCTCCTCTGTGACTTTCTCGGCTTCGTCAACCATGTAGGTGACATCTGCATTCATGCCATCATCCGCATCATATGCCATTATCTGGATGACAGGGGCACCCTTGTTTACAGTCGACTGGATGGAAACTTGGTATTCTGTCGAATGGAACTCAGGGGGGTTGTCATTCACGTCAGTCAGGATTATCTTGACAGTGCAAAATGCCACTTTTCCCCCACCATCTTTTGCCATCACCTTAACAGCAATTACTCTCTGGGTTTGATTCTCTCTGTCCAGGGGCTGTGATGTAATGATCTGTCCATTGTTGTCTATGAAAAATTTTTCATCTGCTAACTTGTTGATAATTGTATAGTCCACTGTACCATATGGCCCATCATCTGGATCAATAGCTGCTAGTCTGATCACACGAGTTCCAGCCTCTGCGTTCTCTGATAACTCCGCCTCGTAGATGCTTTTGTTGAAGTAAGGGCTGTACTTGTTACTGTTGATCATGTCGATGTTGACCGGAGCCATCTTCTGGAAAACTCCATCAGAAACCGCCACAGTGAGATTGTAAAAAGGGTCTAAACTTCTTCTGCAGACATTGGAAAATGAAATTAAACCAGAAGATTCATTGATGGCAAAATGTCTGTCCTCATTGCCGGAGATGATTTTATATTCGAGGTTGTTATGATCAGTAGAATCTGCATCTGAAGCTTGGATCTTGATTACAATGTGACCACAAGTAGCCATTTCACTAAGAGTGGCGTGGTACTGGGGCTCACTGAAGCTGGGGGGGTTATCATTAACATCGGTTACATTGACAATGACCAGGGCTTCACTGCTCAGGGGGGGAATGCCATTGTCTATTGCCTTGACTTTCAGATGGTGCTGGGGAATGGCTTCATAATCCAGGACTTGCAGTGCTGTTATGACACCACTCAGCGGATCGATTTCAAAGAAGCCTGTCTCATTTTTTCCAGTCTCCACTATTTGATAAAGCACCTCTTTGTTTCTCCCAGAGTCTTTATCTGTAGCAGATACCTGTAGTACTGATGTGCCAACAGGCATTCCCTCAGGCAAACCTACCAGGTAGGCTATTTTTGTAAATGCAGGAGCATTGTCGTTGATGTCCTCCACGTCTATTTCTACAGTCGCTTCAGAGAAACTGCCCATGACAGAATCAGTAGCTCTGACGGTCAAAAAGTGACTTGACTGAGCCTCATAGTCCAAAAGGTCAGAGACGCTCAAAACACCTGTTTTGAAATCTATGTGAAAGGTCTTTGAGGCATTGTCTTCAACAAGGTTGTAGATCATACGATACCCTTCTGGATTCCTGGCTTGCACATGCAGGATGGTGGTGAAAGGCATAATGTTCTCTGGAATTTTTAAACGATAAAGTGGGCTCTGGAATATAGGATTAGATCGATTTCTCACTTGTATGTGAAGCTCTGCCATGGACATTAGACTTGGTTCACCTTCATCTTGAGCAAATATGGTGAGGTCATACCTATTCATAGATTCAAAGTCAAGGGATCTCTGAAGGGAGATATCACCAAGGTAAGGATCAATCCTGAAAAGACTGTAGTCCTCCTCCAAGAGGTAAATCACAGTTCCATTCTCCCCGAGGTCCTTGTCCACAGCTGTCACCTGAAAGAGCACGTCCCCTTGTTCGGCATCATCCGAGATTGTCACAAAGTATGGTGCATTCAAGAATTCTGGCACGTTGTCGTTAGCGTCTCCGACATAAACCCTCACGTGGGTGACAGCAACTCGGGGAGGTGTCCTCATGTCCCGCACCTCTACTCTCAAATCATAATTATCCTGTTTCTCCCTGTCAAAAGGTACACCTGTTGTCTCCAAAACTCCTGAAGTCTGAACCATTGAAAACATGCCCTCTGGGTTTATAACTGTATAAATTAATGGTTCATTGAGGTAGCTACCAGAGGCCCTTACCACCACCAAGGTTTGGACAAGAGTTGTATTTTCTGTTACAGTGGCCTCATAGATGTTTTGCTGAAACCTGAGGCTCGTCTCTGTAATGTTGGAGACATTCACTTTAACTATGGCAGTATCTTTGTAGAGACCATCAGAGGCTTTGACAAAGAGCTGATGACTGTGTTTAAGGCTGGAGGCATTGTTCACTGAGATGACCCCAGTGAAGGAATCGATTGTGAAAGCATTAAGTGTATTTCCCTCGTAAATAGAGTACAGTATATCTGAATCTGGGTCACTGGCTGACACTTGGATGACTTTTGTTTCTCTAATGGCAGGTAAGACAATAGAGCATTCATACAAAGACACTGTGAATCTAGGGGGACAATCGTTGAAATCAAGAACATGCACAATCACTTTGGCTGATTTGGAGGCGTACAATGAGGGCACACCGGAATCCCGCACTTGGACATGGAAATGGAACTCTGGCGTTGATTCAAAATCAACAGGGGATTTTATAGATAGCGTACCCATGCTCGGGTCAACTCTGAACACCTTCTCTGCCTCTGGTTCAACGATCTGAAAAACAAGCAAGGAGTTGGAGCCTGTGTCTGCATCAGAAGCACGGACTACCAGGGGTGTGTTGTCCTTCCTCATTATGATGCTGTTGATAGGAGCAGACTCACTGATCTGTCCCACAAACTCGTCTTGCAGGAAAACTGGTGGGTTATCATTCTCATCAACCACATAAATGTAAACTACAGCATCTGAGAAAGCTCCGGCCAGAGTGGAGGCCCTTATTTGAAGCTGGTAGGAAGTGCGGGCCTCAAAATTGAGAGCTCCTTTTACTGACAGTACTCCAGAATAGGAGTTAATGTGGAAGGTGCCATTAGGGTCTCCATTTTGGATTGTGTACTGCACTGCAAATGGGCTGGAAGCTAAGACGGTGAGGAGTGGGGTGCCAGATGGGCTTAATTCATGGACTTCGGTGAAGTATTCAGAGGAGGAGAACTTTGGAGGAGTGTTCTCGGACAGCTTGACGTGGACGTTGATAGGACATAGATCGTTGCGCTGGGGAAAGCCTTGGTCCATGGCCTTCACGTTGAGGTGATAGTGTTCTTGGGAAAACTTATCTAACGGCTCAGCCACTGTTATGCTGCCTGTTTGAGGATCTATACTGAAAGCACCGTCACTGTTCCCTGAGAAAGGAAAAGATCAGTATTAACACACTGTGCAAGTAGCCCATGACTCAGTGCACCGATACCCATGCGTCCAAAAATTATGGAATGAAGCAGTCAAGCTCTACGTCAGGAAGCAGCAGCAAGGTGTTACTCATCTCAAACAGAAGTAAAACCTCTACAACTAAAAATATAAAACGCATGCAACAATGTTGCACGTGAACAAAAATAAATGATTGTATTAATTTAAGTTTTGCCTTTATTAGAACCTAATTGAATTTGAATAATTTGATTCTTATTAAAGGCTATAGTCTCTTTATGGAGGAATAACTTATTGTGCTGCAACCCTAGATGGAAGGATAATATGTTTTATACAATAAATCATTAAAAAACGTAATGTCTCACAATATTATTAGTAACGCTGCACTGTAGCGAACATACAATTGTGTTTTTAGAATCTGATTAAATAGCAGTCATCATTTAATATTTTTTATGTTCGGATTTCACGTTTTGTTTAGTTTTAACGTGGTATATATGTACTTTCCTATAAAAAAACGTGTAGCACAGACAGCATTATACCTTCCTAACGTGCAACATATGACTGTCTATATTAAACAGCTCCTCCCACAAATCTATGGCACCAACACAGTGACCTGGGACGTCTGACCCTGCCCCTCACCTGAGTGGAAATCATAGATGATCTCAGCATTGCTGCCGGTGTCCTTGTCCAGGGCTTTGACCCGCAACACCTCTGTCCCTGGGGCGTCCTGGCTCAAGACGGTGGCCTCATAATGGGAGTTCATGAAGACTGGAGCGTGGTCATTGCAGTCCTCCACACGAACTATGGCCTTCACAAAGTTCCTCTTCACTGGGATCTCTTGATCCCTTACCTGTGATTGCAATTCAGGAGAAACATGGTAATGAGACTACTGTCTCAGCTTTAATCCTAGAACAGCTGTGGTACACAAAACCACGTGTCCACAGGAGCTGAGGTGTGAGTGGTTTAGACAAGCCCGGCTTTAATGTGGCCACAGCTGTTAACATCAACAAGTGAAAATCCTGAGGTTGATGTGGGCCTTGTTTTACTTAGTTTTACCACAGAACAGATTAATGTTTGACCACATGAGCTTGTATAAGGGCTCGTGTGAGGAGAAGCTATGCTGGTTTGCCTTCTAATGTCTTGAGAGGAGCTGTCATTGACAAGATGCCCACCCAGGTGTCTATTGAGCACTACTTCTAATATTTTTTGGTCCTCCAATGTCTGACAAGCTGTTTATAGTTTACCATGATAATGAGGGTGTGCATAGGCAGGGTTTCGAAGTCCAGCTCTTCGGTCATGATCAGAATGCCACTTTTGGGGTCCAGATGGAAGTACTTGAGGCTGTCTGGGTGGATGCTGCTATGGATGGTGTAGATCAACCTGCTGTTGCTGTCCTCATCGTGAGCTCTAATGTGGAGGATCTCTTTCCAAGGGGACGTGTCCTCAGGAATGTGCACCTCATACTGGCTGTCCAAGAACACAGGACGGTGTTCATTTATGTCCAGCACGCGTATATAGGCCTGAGGGGTCAAAGCACATGTATGTCAGGTGTGTCTTTTTCATAGCACCTCTTAAATGGTCTGGAGATGTTTGTGCTTGGCTCAGAACAATGAGCTTTCAGTAAAAACAGATAAAACTACCCACCTGCGTGGATACAACCTGGACCCCATCCGTGACCCTCACTGTCAGGTTGTAGTTGGACCTCTTCCCTGCGTCCAGCGGCTGGGCAATCACCATGCTGCCAGTGTTCTTCTCGATGTCAAAGTCCAGCGCTCCATCACCACCTGTGAGATGTCAGCACCAGTTTAGAACCCACACCCTCCTGAGGAGTCTCACAAGCAGTCCCAAGAACCCCTCTTGCAATATCGAAAGGCTCAAGGTGAGGGCACAGGGAGCCTCCCTGTGTAGAACTGTGGCGTGGGAAGGAGGGGGACACGGGATTGTTTAAGAGGAAACATTTGGCAGCGTGGAACCCGTAACAGACGATCCGGTCACCAGGGGAGGACTCATGCGTCCGCTCCCAGATGGCACCCGGCTCAAGCACTCCGCTGGCGTCTCTTTCATCTCTCTGCCCGGACAGCGGGAAACTGGGACGTTCACCACTCCGCAGTCCCGGAGGCTGCGCTCCGCTGCACCGAAAGGTTGCTTTATTTTTAATCCACTGCCAAGCCATGTCCAAAGCCCAGCATGGCACACACCAAGGGGGACTTTGCAACCGAACGGGACGAGAGTGTTTGAAGAACTGTTGGCTTGCAAGCTAAATGCCAGAGGGGGGTCCAGATGAGGTCATATAGCTGCGTCAGCTGGAGTGCGAGAGCAGCATGCTAATACACAGTTTTGCTCTTAACTGCAGGAGGGAGCAGCTTGTTCCACCAAGGGTTTTCTTTTAGGATCACACACTTCAGACGATTTCGCTGGAACATCAGCATTTTATGCGATTTTCCTGGGACAACATGCAATAGGATCTCTTTTTTAACATTAGTGGTAACATCAACTTATTTTTTAATGCTTTAGATCAGCACTGAATGGCCATTGAATGCAATTGTTCTTTAGGAATTTAAGCACATTTAGAAATTTAAGACATTTGCTCACTGGGATCCATTTAAGCGGATTTCCTGCCACCGGATACCAGCTGCGCTATGCAGGACAGTATTAAATGATCATCAGGAACCTGTTCCTACCTGCTCCTTACTCACTTTTGCAATGTTTCTGAATGAACAAGGAAGTAAACTCTCATACACTCATCCAGCCTTTAATTTTTCTTAGTGGCTTTTTCTCTTTTCTTCAGGACGGTCTGTCAGATCAGTGCAAAGGGCGTGAGCAACGGTTGTGCAACACACCACCACACTATATAGAACGTTACTGATTGAGCAAAGAGGGAAGTGAATGAAGGAGCTACAGAGGGGATAAGGACTTGGTTTTGGGGAGCAGACATGTACAAGCACATCTTTCGGGGAGGATGGTTGAGACTGATGGCACTCGAAGTTGTGGCCTGCTCGTGTAGTGTCCTGGCCCACCATCAGAAGGAACATGCTGGTGGTATTCCTAGCCCAGCCTCATCTGCTGTCTGGAGCCTTATCTTGGGTATTGTTCCAACACCACACCTTTTCCTGGACAACTACACCATTGATTATGGGGGAGGAGAGACTCTGGGGCCAACTTTTCTCAGCGTCAAAAGCAAGCCGGAACTGTCCTTGGAAGTGCACTGATGACATTGAGGTGGGACCCATTGTGAGAAGACTGGAGTGTATAGAAATCGTGATGAAGATGGGAAAAGATGAAGCAACCAGAAGGATGGACTCAACCACAGCAACAATGGACTCACCCCTTTCAACACTAATGACACAAAGTAAGGACAGAATTATCTGGAAGAGCTGTATGTGTGTGGTCTCCAGGAATCAAAATAAACTTGGCAGTACCTACTACTGCAACCTCCTGAAACATTACTACAGTTATGATCTGGGGTTATTTCTCATTCACTTCCTAGTTTTGAACTCAATTTCCTGACAAGACAAACACTGAGGGACATTGCCCAGAGATGTATGTAAAACCAGCAACACAATTAATTCACTGTAGGTCCAGTTTCTTCATACATAGACAAAACATAGACCCAGATACAGGGCTGAAGCGTCAAAGTAAAAACACACAGCGGCAGGACAATCTTCTCACCTACAATGTCGAACCAGAGAAGGTTTGGTGTGATTTCCGTGCTGATGATCCCCACCATGTGAGTGACCGGGTCTGTCTCCATGACAGCAAAGGTAAAGTGGGGTTCATCAAACACCAGTGGGTCGGAAGTGGGCATTGGCTTGGAAAGCCATTCGATGTCAAGGCGCGCAGTCGATGACCTCGCCGGGCTGCCGTGGTCCGTAGCTTTGATCTGAAGAACATGAAGCAATCAGTGTCTCCATGTTTGGTTAATGACACATCGTACAGTTTCATCACGGCTGGTTTTGGCAAACGTTAACTGGGTGTAGTAGCAAAGACGGGACAAAGGAGAGTATGTCTATATGAGAAGTGTGGGAAGGAACTAAGTTCTTGAAGAGAACTGGCTGCCATTTCTTACTGTTAGAATGCTGTAGTTTCCTGGGCCAAACTCTCCCTTACAGGACACCACACCAGTGTTGGGATGGACCACAAAGTGCTCTAGATCATTCTCCAGGCTGTAGGTAACCTCAGCGTTGGGTCCCTCATCGTCGTCACGGGCGACCATCCGGTACACCTCCTGTGGCTCAGCCACATCCTGCTGCTCTGGCAGCTTCACCTGGAAGAGCTTGTGGCTGAACTGGGGGCTGTTGTCGTTCACATCCACCACCTGGATCACCACAGTGGCGGTGGACTGCAGGGGAGGCGTGCCATTGTCAGACACTGTCACCTGGGGAGGGGAGGAGGTGGTAAGCACCACTGTCATTCATCTTCATGCTGAGTAGATCCTACCTGCTTTCATTGACTACCTGCTTCAACTAGTTATGTTCCTTAACTATCATCCATTCCCTTCCCACCATTGTCAAGAACCAAAGTTTGTTTGATCCAAAAAGGTTAATGGTGATATACAGTACTATGCAAAAGTCTTAGGCACCTGTGGGAAAAATGCTATAAAGTGAGGATGGTTCCAGAAATAACGGCATGAATACTTATTAATCAATAAACCTTCTAAAAAGTGCAGTAGACAAAAAAACCTCAATCAGATCAATATTTGGTGGGACCACCCTTTGCCTTTAAAACAGCATCAATTCTCTTATGCAAACTTGCATGCAGTTTAAGGTAGAGGTTGGTAGGTTCTTCCAAACATTTTGAGGAACTGGCCACAGTTCTTCTGCAGACTTTGATTGTCTCTGCATGTCCTCCCAGACTGACTCGATCATGTTGAGATCAGGGTTCTGTGGGGACCAGACCATCTGTTGCTGAAGATAGTTGTGTATGACTGAGATTGGGTGTTTGAGGTCATTCTCAGGCTGCACAATGAATTTGGGACCAACCAGAAACCTCCCTGATGGTAGATAAGAATCTACCTGTACTTCTCAACACACATTCAAGTTGCATGCCTAACACTTTTGCACAGTACTGTAAATTGCAAAAACCAAGCCATTTATCATCAAAGTTTTACGATTCAGTGATCTTCCCTCTTTTCCACACAGTGTGCCGAGTCCTTCTAAAAAGGCTCTTTACAGTGTGGACTTGTTTTAGGCCACTTGGCCTGTTTATGTTTGTGCTGTGAGCAGCACTGATGCAAATAAACAAGTCATTCCCTGTAATATGTTAATGGCGGTTGGGAAATGCAAATTGCACTAATTGTGCACATTTACACAAGAACATCATGCTGCGAAGCCATTACTAGCAGCCTCTCAAGGGCTGTTAGGAGTCGTATCTGCAAAAGGAAGTGTTGCAAAAATGATAGTCAATTACGGGGAGAGTGTGTATTTAAGGAAGTCGACGCGGTGAAATAAGCCAAGCCGTCACGCCGGGTTTGAATCCCCACTCCGGCTGGTACCGTTGATCAAAGTATGTACCCTAAGTCGATGCAGTCAAACTTTTCTCCGAAGGAGCTTATACTGTGAAGCTACCTTCACAGATGTATGCAAAATAACAAAAGGGAGTGTGTACAACAAGAGGAGGTGGGATTCAAACCTACAAACACTGAGTCCAGACGCGGCAGCTCTCACCACCGTGTTGCCCCCAAGCTTGATGGGGAAGGGGAGGGGGGGGTGTTTGTAATTTATGTAGATATAAGTGGTGTTTCACTGCACTGAGGCAAACCCTCAGTGGATAACAGTTTCAGCGTTGGATTGGGGAAAAAATGATCACGGAAAAGCAAGAGAGCAGTTTGTGAGTCGGTGTCTTAATGCCGACCCCCAGAAAAGAAACAAGCAGACAAGGCAACAGATGCAGCGCTGCGTTTGGTCGCACCTCAATGATGTGCTCCGTTTTTTGTTCCCGATCCAAGGAGGCAAGGGTCCGGATGACACCTAAACAATTGGGAAAAACAGAGAAGGGCCGGAGCCATCAGGAGTGAGTGTGACAGCCCCACCTGACGCAGGACCCTCTTGTTACCCCCCACCCCCCACACACACACACACACCTCCCTCTGACACCCTATCTTCACTGTGTTCTTACAGCCTAACCCTGTTGAGGAAACTTGAGGTCAAAGACAAACAACGAAGCAAAGTTTATCGTGGCAATTGAGCTCAATCCCCCTGTATGACACTTTCCTTCCAGGGGTCCCCCTCATTGCAGACGTTTGCCAGCTGCAACACAGGTGTTGTGTTGTTGATGAGAAGGTAGGTGCTGCTACCAAAAGCTCACATCTGTTTCACAAACTACTGGTTTATTAGTGGCTTTTTTCAAATCTTCCTGCATAGCAGCACCAGGGTGCTAGGTGGGGGAGTGAGGGGGGGTCGGTTCTGAATCACCGGAAGCTGGGGGGAAGCTCAGAACCAGCGGATGATGGACCTGGATGGCAAAGATGGTTTTCACCACAGGCTATGATGAATCCCATTGCACATGTGGGAATCTGCACCGCTACCAACAGGTGAGTCTGCCATTGGTGCTGTCCTGGGGTTACCCCCCCCCCCCCCCCCCCCCCCCACGCCCCCNTCCCATTGCACATGTGGGAATCTGCACCGCTACCAACAGGTGAGTCTGCCATTGGTGCTGTCCTGGGGTTACCCCCCCCCCCCCAGCCACCCTGCACAGGCTCCCTCCCCCCCTGCCGGCTGCTGTTTCTCAAAGATGGCCTAGTCTGTTCACACCTGTAGGCTCCAACCAAATGTTTTACTCATCGCCATCCCAGAATGCCACCGATGCAGAGCAGACACCATCCCTGCCCCGCATGAACCGCCTTTTTGGCCTCCTGTCAAAGACCCCTGTCTAATGGCAGCCTTCGCATTGAGGTTCTGAGGCGACACGAGCCGCTTTTCTCGTCCTGTCACCTGGACGGCCAACACACTGTCACCGTGACTCACGCTGCTCCTGCTCAGACTTGAAGCCAAATGACTCAGGCTTCATGAGCGAGGCGATCTTGCCTAACACGTCCTGGAGCACCTTCCTTTTCATACGTGTGTAGTTTTGCCTCTCTTTCACCACAGCAAAGTGGATGTTGTCCATATTATGTACGTTACCCCTATTGGCCAAATGTTCTATGTCTAACCAGGTATCTTTATGAAGATGTTGTTTGCAGTATCTCGCTGAGTTGGCAAGTCATACTTTATGTCTCTTTCTGTGTTGTGATTTATTTGTATGTATTGTTCTCGTGCTATTCCTCAAATGGGGGTCTCACTGTGACTAAGCAGCAGCAGAGCAGTGCATTTTATTTAACTTATTCATTCCCCTGATGCTTTTCTCCCAAACAAGTTATGGGGTTAAGCTGTTACCCAAGACTGGCAGATTGTGAGCAAACCTGCACCATAATCTAAAACACCAGCTGTCTGCACTTTCAAACTGTAGGTGTCAACCTCCACAGTGCTGTCGGTTTGGATCCTTCCAAAGAAAGCGCTCGTGGGAAACAATACATTTAATCTCAGCAATTCAAGCCGAGAGTGAAAGATGTCAGTCAGTCATCTGCGGCAGCGTGAGAAAAATGGCACGAACGCGGGGGGGCCGAGGACATGGCAACAGGCCCGGCGACTCTTCGTGTCGGTCAGCAGATGGACGCGTGTGACCTCCTCGGCTTAGGTGAACCCAGCTGTCGTGTCATAAATATCTTAGAAAAATTTTGCATTACTGCACGAGTGAATTGTGCGACTGCTGTTTACCTGAGTGTTTATCCACACCGCTGATAAAACCTTTCGTCACCTGTATTTTTTCCGTTCTAACCATTATGTCATCTATGCCGTGGCACTACTAGATAAGGCAATAGAGTAAAGCATAAAAATACAATGCAGAACTGCAGTGCAAAATTAATGTGACTCTCGCATAACATATAAGCAAAGTTTTTCAAGAGGTGAAGCACCTTTGTAAGTAATATTAACATAATATTTAGTTAACAAATAAATCAGTTAAGGTCAGTTCAGGAGCTGTGCGTATGACTCGTGGCCGTGTGTGTTGCCCAGAAACGGGCAGGTAAAAAAAATCGGTCGTCCATCTTTGGTGTACACAGGTGAGCGTTGCATGAGTTAAAGCATTTTTGTTATTCATTATCGTTACTCGCGGTGAAAATTCACCATCGGCCCCCAGCTTTTCGAACACGGTATGTCGGGCTTTACCGAAGCCCTCCGTAAATGTTCCCTAAGTGCAGGCCTGGCGAGGGACTGTTGGAGCAGCCCGGGGATTAGCTGCCAGGGGTGAGCAGTTTGATGCTTGTGGTGCAGGTTAATTCCACAATTAGCCAACACCTCGGCGCTGCAGCTGGACCCACCCCCTGCGGACCACACGCAGGCCGGGGTGGGCCGAGCTTTGTGAGTCTGGCCTGGGAGCTTACTGGCCTAGCTTTACTTGTACTATTTGCAGGGCGAATTACAGTAACCGTCCTGTTCCCTTGAGGACACACCCGTGGGAAGTCTACGCTGTCCTTGTTAAACGTGAAACAAAACCATTAAAGAACCCGTTTTATCTATTGTCCTGCCAAGTCAGCAGAAGTCAGTGCATTCAAAGTCAATGAGGTTTGCTGAATCGGTCAAAGGGATCTGCAAATCCAGAAGCAAATAGAAGGGCTGCGCAATTAATGTAGCAAAAGGGCATCGCTGCTATTCTCTGTTTCTCCAGAAAACTTCACCACAAAACCTCGGCGAGTTAAGCTGCGGTGTGTTTACCTGTTTTGGAGTCAATGGCAAAGTAGGTGCGCTGGCTGTCCAGGATCCGGAAGGTGAGCCAGTCCTCGGAGGTGCTGTCTTCATCCGTGGCTGTCACCTGCAGCACAATCTTGTCCTTTGGGGAGTTTTCCTTGACCGAGCCGAAATAGATGGGATGGGCAAGCTCAGGCGGGTTATCGTTGACGTCCTGCACCTCCAAGTACACCTCAGCCCAGGACACCAGGGGCACGGTGCCCAGGTCCGTGGCCGACACTGTCAGCCAGTAGTAGCCGACGGTTTCTCTGTCCAACATGTCCGCCGTGCAGATGACTCCTGGAACACCGGCGGGAATATTTGGACAATTAGCTCGTGGCAAAAAAAATCTGTCGCTCTGTGTACGGTAAACGTATTTGTGGCGCATCGGTCGCCCTAAGTTCAGGAATCAACCGAATAAACTGGCTCCTCCCAGTAGACCCAGCTCAGGTAAAATGCTCACAGATACAAAAATGTTCCAGTTTACTCTGATATTCCTTCTTATCTATTTTCTAACATTTTCTGTGAGAGAACATGATGTGATAGACGACATCCAAACAGAACAGTGTGACGTTGCTCTAATTCAGCTCGCTTGCAGTGTTTCCCGTCTGGTGCTCCTGAGGATCGATCAGCAGTAGGACGGGGGACGTTGCTCACATCAACAGCATACAGCAGTCAACAACCCGCATGATACAGTTTAAGTTTTAAGCTTTTGTTGTGACTTAGTGGTAGAAGCGACCATGGAATTGCAAACAAAAAGAATGACAGTTAGACTTTGGGTACCAGTTGTCTTTGTAAGATGAGAAGCCAGTTTGCAGCATTCTGTTTCAGGAAAATGTAGATAAGTATGGAGCGGAAAATTTCAAAGATGTTTACTTAAGGGAAACCAAAGCACATTTGATTTTCGATGTAAAGTGTTTGTGATGAGGGGTTTTTAAAAGTGATGAATACAAACAAACCCCTCGAGGGGCTTCAGGCCCTTCTGCAGAGTATCGCATTCATTTGCATCACTGTACTTGCTGTGGAATGCAGTACCCTAGGCTGCTACCTTTGACCTCTACCTACATGGGTAATTCGCCCACGTAGGAATCTAAAAAAGAGCTTAATCATAGTTCAGATTACCTGTCTCCTCATCAATGGTGAACACGCCGAGACCTGTCCCATCATGGATGTGGAAGCGCACGGCTCCATCTCTGCCGAGGTCCTGATCAGTCGCCGACAGGGTCAGAACCGAAGTGCCAACCGTGGCGTTCTCCATCACCATACCGTTGAAGACAAATTCAGAGAACATCGGGGCGTTGAGGTTTTCGTTGACATCCAGTACCTCCACTTCCACAAAACAAGAGGAGGACAGGGCCCGCGGCTTCCCGTGGTCCACCGCTCGCACGGTAAGGTTGTATCTTTGTCTTCTCTCAAAGTCCAGTTCTTTTTCAAGTGTCAGAGCTCCTGTCAGCGTGTCCAGGAAAAACGCTCCTTTCTCATTGTTTTTAAGGTTGTAACTGATCTCTCCACCTGACCCAAGGTCAAAGTCATACGTCTCGATCCACAGCAAAACTGTTCCTACTGGAACATCTTCAGGTACTTGAATTTTGTAGACCGTGGGCATAAACTTGGGAGGATTATCATTAATGTCCTCTAGAACAACCACCAAATCCATAACTGAGAACAGCTGAGGGCTCACTTTAGCCTCATCTCTTGCTTCAATCCTCAAGTCATGTCTTAGACACACCTCCCTGTCCAAATGTCCAGTCACTTTAACTACACCTGTTAGTTCGTCAATTTTGAAATTCTCTGAGGGTGACAGCACAGAATATCTAACATTACCATTTTCGTCCAAGTCATAGTCAACTGCATGAGCCTGAAAGATGCTCTTGTCTATTTCTGTGTTCTCAGGTATGCTTATAACATACCTGGACTGATCAAACCTGGGAGGGTTATCGTTGACATCTAAAATGTTCACTGCTAAAAATTTCCAAACAGACGTCTGTGGAATCCCGAGGTCATAGACAGTTATGTTCAAAATGTAGAAGGCTTTCGTTTCTCTGTCTAATGTACAAATGAGCTTGAGAGTTCCAGATTCCGTGTCAATGATGAAGCAACTGTCTTCATTCCCACTGGAGATGGCGTACACAAGCTTGCTGTTGAAACCGGTGTCATCATCTGTGGCCTGGAAGTGAAGTATTGTGGAATTGAGTGGGAAGTCTTCTCTCAGATCGATGGAGCTTGGGAGGCTTGTGTTGAACTTTGGAGAATGTCGATTGATGATGTGTACATCAGAGAAGTAGTCCTCCTCTTGCACATTCAAGTCTGGCTTCATGGACTTAATCAGCCGTTCTGTGAGCTGTTGGAAAATTCCTGTTTCCTCACAGTGCATGCTGGCCTCCTGCCCTGGGTTGGCCACGGTGATCTTTACCGTCGCAGGAGATGACCTGTGCTTCCCATCAGTTGCTGTAACGGTGATCAAAAAGGATGGCATTCCACTCGCAAACAGAGACGAGTGGATTTTTTTAGCAAGTGTAATAGAGCCAGACACGGGGTTGATGTCAAACAAGCCATGTTCGTTTCCACCTTCAATCCTATACCTGATCTGCTCCAGCTCATCCAGGTCTACAGCGGACATGATGCCGACCCTTCCACCCACCACAAGGTCCCGTGGGATAGTGGCGTTGCACCCCACTCTTTCAAACACTGGCACGTTGTCGTTGACATTGTTCATGATAAGCGTCACGGCACACTCGCTCATGCGGCTAAAGGGGAGGCCGCTGTCGAAAGCCCAGATTCGCAAGTGGTACCACCTCTGCATGAGCTCATAGTCCAGTGGCTCTGATGTCGAAATCATCCCAGTGAACGGGTCCACCGTAAACGGTAAAGGGTTCGTGTTTGCAATGGAGTAGCTCACAAAGCCATTTTTGTCTGAGTCCCTATCTATGGCCGTCACTGTTAAAACACTAGTCCCTACCGGCACGTTTTCGGGAAGAGTACCCTGGTAGGAGGACTGCGTGAATATAGGGCTATTGTCGTTTTCATCAGTTATCCAAATAACAACACGTGTTTCTGCGCCTCCACAGTTTGTCACCACACTGAATTCATACTGAGACTTTGTCTCAAAATCCACACCCTCAGTTGTTGTAATTAGACCCGTCTTTGCACTGATATGAAATTTATTGCTATCTCGGTTACCTTTGATAGCATATGTGATGTTTGAGTTGCCTGGGATGATCTGGACCCTCACCACATGACTTTTTGGTGGGGCAAACTCACTTAGTGTTGCATGATATACTTCCTTCTCAAACCTCAGAGGGCCAGGTTCTGATGAAGGAATATGGAGATCTCTTATCTGAGAAAGCAAAGGTGGATTGCTTCTGTCCTTTGCTTGAAATGACAGGTTTAAACCAAAGGGGCTCTGTGACCAGTTTATTCTTTTTGTAGAGACTGCCTGAAAGTTATGACCTTCCAGATTAGAGGGAATAATTTCAAAGTTTTTCTCGGGATCTCCAGCAACGATGCTCAAGGTGTCCAGCTGCTTCTCTCCTTCTTCCACAGCAACATTCACAAACACCCCATCATCTCCGCTTGAGGGCACTGTGACAGTGAAAGCCTTGATGAAAGGGGATTTTGGAGGGACCTTCTCGACATTTACAACGACCCTGGCTGTGTTTCCAAATTTGCGAATCCCGGTAATCTTCTTGGTCCTGTCCTCGGCTAAAACAGTGAGGTCATACCTTGGCGCCTTACTGTAATCAAGTTTCTTGATCAGGGTGATGGTTCCTGTGACTGGATCGACCGCAAAAGGGTGATCCCTCTCATTGAAGACATAGTAGAACTCACCATTTCTCCCCAAATCAGCGTCCGTGGCACTGACTCTGGTCACGATAACTCTCAAGGGTGTATCTTCCTTGAGGTCAACATAGTACGAGGCCGGATAAAAGAGCGGCTTCAGGTCATTCGCGTCAAGCACTGTGACTGACACCTTTGTCCGGGCTTGGTAGCTATAAACACTCTCAGTGGCCTCAATAGTCAGAGTGTAGCTGTCTCTCACCTCTCGATTTAGCGAGGCAGGGTTGCTACTCCGTGTCCGTATCTGGAGGAAGCAAAAATCCCCAACTTTTTTGGCCATCGTTTCGAAAATGTTATCGTCGTCTCCGGCCACTAGCCTGTACTTGATATCCCAAGATTTGTTCAAGATCAAAATGCCCATTCTGACTGCACTCTTTATATAGGTCTTCGGCGCAGAGTTCTCCTGTATGGTGGTATTGTAGAGGTGGTGGGTGAAGCTCATTGGAAAATACCCCTTCCCAAGGCTTCCTTTGCATCTTCCTGTATGCAGTAAAACTGTAGTAGCAATGAGCAAGACTCCTGCTCGTATGGTCCCCATGATGAGTGGCTCCTCATAGATCTTCAACCCTGCAGCAGAGAGCTGAATTAGTAAAGAAACTTGTCTGAAATACATAAGACAGGCGAGCACATTGGTGGGAAATACTGCGACTACTTTCTTATCGTTCGGAAAAGATCATTTTAAATGCAAAGATCTGCAACTTGTACATCAAAATGACCAGTTAGGAGGCAAGAATGATGTTCATCTCTCCCTCAGGAAGAATCACTTCCCTCCGAAATGGTCCATAAATGTGTGACGCACCATCTGTTACGGTGACCTTTGTATTCCCTGTCGAAAAAGCGAGGGGTGCTTTAAGACTAACTAGTTGTGCTTCACCACCAAAACGCTTTCACCCTGTGAAAAAGGCAGCTTTGTGTACTCTGAGAAGCGCGTCGCTTTGGAGAAAAGCACCTGTAAAATGAGTACGTGCAAATTTAATATAAGCAGAGCAGACATACCTGCACATCCATGGCAGGTGCTATTGCATCTCACCAGATTGCGGACGTCTTTTCTAAACATCGCTGCACACAGTCCCCGTTGTTTGCACAGCGCCCAGTGAGTACCGGACTGGCACAATAAAAAAGGAGCTTATAGAGTTTCGCGCAGCACTCAGCCGTACCCTGGTATTTTACTCTCCTGTCTCGACATGTCGGGACAAAGGCAATTAGTATATTGTTTGAGCGTGAATGTGGCCCGAAAGCCACATTGAACAGGTGGTGCCTATTCATATGACTCCATGCCTTTCATATGCAACCACAGGTTACTGTTTATTCTGCCAAAGCCAGGCTCTGGTGTGCTTTAATAAAAAAAGGATTAGACCAGTAATGAACAAACTTTCCCAGTAACAGAGCATGTTGTACCATTTGGCTGGACGCTGATAGAATCATCTTTTAATTTTGTTTTCTTTTGACCCATGTATACTTGGAATGCTAATTTAAAAAAAAAAAAAAAAACGGAAGGACAGGGCAGGAGTTCAAGTAAAAGTGCGTTTGCTGAGGTTCATTCCTGCCGTCAGAGTGAGATGGGTTGTTTTGTGTGTATCTGTGTGTTTGTGTTTGTTTTTATCTGCATGCTGGTGTTTTCTCAGGAGGAAAGGAGAACTTATTTAGAACTAGAGACTTTGGAAGATACAGGCTGCTAAGAGTACAAGAATATAACTAGAACTGGTTGTGTCAGAGACTTCAGGTTTGGAAATGTCTAGCAGCTCCAAGGAGACACCTGGACAGCACCAGGCCTGCAAACCACGACTGCTGGGGACAATAACAAGGTGGGGTGGGGTTGGGGGATTGGAAACTTGTGTGTGTTGTCTTATTTTCTGTAGTACGCACTCCGGGTACTAGGCATTGGATCACATATGTAGAGGTGTCTGAAGAAAGCTTGTTTGACTTGGATTGAGGAGTAAGTCAGCTCTAGCATCCCATCCCTCACTATTACCTGTTAGCTCACAACTCACCCCACTGAGCTCACTGAAAGCCACACCTGGATCTTCCACCCACTTGCATGTGTTCCGAATACTACTTTGCAGGTTCGCGTGCTCTATCCCCTACAGGAGATGCATGCATTGCATTGCAACTCTTTGGATTTGACGGAAATGCAGTCTGACTGTAGCCACTCATTTCTCCACCTGAACTTACTCAGCATTTGTGGGATGTCAAAACTGAGAACAGGAGAAATCCTCTGGCAGTTGGTGCCTACTATGCAACGGTAGAGGATGATGCTTTTTTTGCAGCAGCATTTTTTAGGTAAGTGAGGGTATATGCACTGATCAAGGGGATGATACCAGGACATGGGGTCCAAACTTGGACACTTTGGGTTCAGCAGTGCTAGCCTTTACGCTACCTGTAAACTCCTTTCTGCCCCCCATTTTCTCAAAAGTGAAATATAAACAAATACCAACTGTCGTTTAGCCGACATCTTTACTCCAAGGTGACGTTGTTTTAGATACATTACACTTAACACCCTAACATCCCTACACACACAGCCTCTATGTGTAATTTAGAGTCACTAATCCAACTGAAAAGCACGTCTTTGGACTGTGTGAGGAAACCAGAGCACCCAGAGGAAAACCACACAACCCAAGGAGAACATGCAAACCCAGCACGGGACTAAGCAGGATTTCGCTCCACATCCCAATGCACAGCCCAGGCACTCTGTGCTACCCAGAGTGCCGTCACACTCTCAGGGACCAGCTTCCTCTTTGTTCTAACCGGGTTGTGAAATCGTACAACAGGACGACGGTGAGTCAGAGGAGATTGTCAGCAGTCCCGTGTTCAGGTCCCGCTCCCACAGCCCGACCTGTAGGCACATGTTCAGGCTAGTTCAGCAGCCTCCCAGATCACCTTTCAGCTGAAAGCCTCTGGCAAAAATCTCGACAGGGTTTGGAAATCATGTCGCACTCAACTCAGCCATTACAGAGATATACTGATCTGTGGCAATGGCAGAAACGTACTTTTTTAGCACAAGACAGAACTTCTCAGAAAGGTCTTCTTATTCCCCTGCAAGACACCTACACAAACGCTGGTTTGTGCCACACCGGACTACGGCTTGGTTGTCACGCCAGCTTCCTACTTTCTTTCAAACGGCGGTTCCAGAGGAGCTCACTTTATTGCTCATGCAAATCTGATCACAACGTTTCCTTGTGAAGAGCCTCAGGGTGGAGATCAGGCAGATAGGCTGGAGGCCTGAGTTCCAGCTTGCTGGCATTGCAGGCCCCTTATCTTCCTCAAATCTGTGCATCTCTCCTCCAAACTAGCTTTACCATATACATGGTATTTACCTATGATGCACTGGGACATAAAGAAGCGGGTCCTCTTTAAGGACCAACGTTGACAGAGTGAAAGTTTTCGAATCCTTTTTCCCTCTCTAGCTTCAGAAATGGATTTGTGCAACATTACTTAATTATTAGTCCCACGGGGAAAAGTCCAAAATGCCTCCATGGCCTGTTTAAGTAGAAGCAGAAAGCAGGGGCATCCATGAGACAGCAGCAGAAAAGACCATGCTGGTTAACCAAGCCAACAACCTCCTACACCCAGTAGACCACATCTACACTGTGATCTCCTCCTGCCCACCCCCACCAGCCTTTCTGCGGTCGCGCTTTGGCTCTAAGGACGGCACCCCGTCGGCCTCAAGGCTGCTGGAGAGAGCGGGCAGCACGCTGAGCCAGATCCCCGGGGCACAGCGCTCGCTCCCAGCGCCGTCTGTGCCGACGCCGCATGTTCTGGCACAGGCAGAGAAGGAAAGAGTATCCGGTTCCACTGGCACCATATGGACGCGGAGGATGGGCAGCTGAGACACTCGGATGGAGTGAGCAAGAAGCTTGCCGCCTGTGCTGCCATCCCTGCTCCTTTTGCTGTATCCAGATAGCAACGAAGCTCTGGGTTTGTGCCATTGCCTGTATTGTCAAACATCAACTCTTTATGCAGCACTAGAAAAGCAGAGTCAAATAAATGATAGCGATGGTGACCGTTCTGTGTATATTTACTTAGGTTAGAGGTAGGACTGGGGTTGTTTCCCTGACAGATCTAAGCAGATGTTTAAGGGCACTCGCTGCAGGCCTTTTAATTCCTCAAACTGCAACTGTCATTGACCAACAACCTGTGAGCTGAATTAAAAGTCCAGCAATAAATGTTCTCCCCACCCAGCTCTGCTTGAGGGCAACTTCCCAAATCTCTGGGAGGGATCTAGATAATGAATGGCCTCTCAAAGAGCTGACATGGTGGTTCAATACAGGTAAACCTCATTACAGGTACGTTCCTACTAAAGGAGATCCCATTGTGCACTTTTCTTAACTTCCTCGCTAAAATTCAAATTTGAGTTTTTGCTGAAATTTGTCGTTTTTGCTTTCCAAAAATGCCAGTTGATGGTCTCTTTGGTAGATTAAAATATGACGGCAAAGTTAATAAATGAAGATAATGGGTATGAAGAACTGGAGCAAAGTGGAGTAAAGTTTTGCTTTGTAAATGAGATGATAAACGTGGCATATGGATCACAAGTGACAAATGAAATCCAGCAACAACTGGCTCTTTTCAGCCAAAGATCAGATAAACCTGCAGATAACAACCATCTTAGACAGAAACCTGCAAAACATGACTTATATGATCAGCATTCCATCTGTGATTTGTAAACAAAATCTGTATTTGCCAATTTATTTAGGTTGACAAAAGTGACTTTTGAAAACGATCAGAAATGGAGTATGAATGTTACCCACGTCAGAAGAAACTGACATCTTGCACACTGATCGTGAACAATGGCAAAAACTGTCAGACTGTTTTCTAAAATCAGCTCCTTCGAATTTCACTCATATTTTTCACATATAGCGTACATTAACCGTCTCCCTTGAGAGCAGCGTGAAAAAACAGAGGAGTTTGGAATAATTCTAAAACAGAAAAAAATTTCGCTTCTCGAACGAAAATCATCACTTCTATCATGTTCACAAACTAACTCCTGTTAACCTGGTCACCTGAACCTTTGCAACTCAAAAGAGCTCACAGTAAACTAAGCTGTACCTTGAAGTACCTCGTAACACCTTTTACCTGAAACGGACCACAAGTACGTCAGCAGAGAAGGATGTTGTGGCCGAGACCAGAAAGGAACTCACCTGGAGCTAGAGGTGACCCTTGGTTCAGCTTCTCACACAGTGGGCTGTGCAGTTTGCTGGTCCAGGGTCTTCCGCACTCCCGGTATTCCCATGCTGCACCTCACCGTCTCGGCTGAAACTCAGTGGAGCCACAGCCCAAGTTGCCTGACAGAGGAGCAACGGGTTTGTGTAGAGTCGACACCTTGTTCCCTCGGGAAGTTTGTCCCAACCCCCCTGACACATACACACACACACACACACACACACACACACACACACACACGCTGACACACACACCCTCCCCCCAGTTGAGCCAGGAAGAGCAGCCGCGCCGACCGTGGGCTGGTTTCACTCTTTTCTTCTGTGTTTCTGCGTTTGGGCCGAGACACATGCTGCCCCGGGAGGGTGTGTGTTCCCACTCACTCTTTAGGGTGTGTCGTCCTTTCCAGATTCTTGTGGCACGTCCAGAGCCAAATCCCACATGGGATGCTTTGCGCCGCATTTAGACATTGTGTTTTTCTTATCTTCTGGCATCTTTTTTGGTGGCTTTTGATGAAATTTTTGGTGCAGAAATGGTAAATACTCATAAAGCAACTGATCTTTTTAACCTCACCTAAGGCCAAAGTAAAAAATTCCAACTGAATCCCAAATGAATTATATTGCATTTTATTTTTATGAAACATTATTTTTTCACATTTCTTTTTCCAAAGTGACTTTTGGCCTTTTTAGAATGTGAACTTTGTACACTGAGCTGCTTAAAATCATTTATACAACTGGGTAATTTATTTTCCTCTATACCGTGCAGGTGGCTCAAGAACCAAGGATCATACAGTAGGGTGTGAGATTTAAACCTGGGTCCTTTGAGTGGAAGGCGACGACTCTAACCACTACACCCCTTATGTCTCCTTGCATGTATACAAACTATTGCTGAAGGATTTGTTTCATGTACTGTTACATTAAATTACATATTAAATATTAAATTGAATTTTTTGTCTTGTTCGTTCAATTCGACTGTTGCTAATCTGGCGCTTTTCTCCAAAGTGACTTACAAGGTGAGGTTTGTGCACTAAGTCACTTGCAGTGATTTACACATCTGCACAGGAGGGTCATTTTTACTCTGTCAGCTCAGGGTAAGAACCTTCATCACCGGCACCACAGTAGGAGGTGGGGTCTCACCTGAGATCATTGGTTTTTAAAAAAAAAAAACAAAACAGAAATTGGTACCAGAAAGTCACACTTTTTGTGACATGACTTGAAAAATTTGAAGTGTGGAGACAAACTCTCTTTTCTGGGACAGACAGTAATATTATTTCACTCCATGTCATGCCATTTTATATCACACATTTTTTTTCCAGCTGACACAAGATCAAACCCATCTAAGTCTTTGTTTCAGACTTTGATGTTGGCATAGCTGTCAGAAAGACAGCGGCCCATGTGCAGGGGTTCGTGAACCATCTTGGCCGCTGTCACGCCTCGCGGGCCCAAAGACCGAGCTTGAAATGCTGTTGTCTGCAGCCACATCTCGCAGTTCTACACCCTGCAGCACAGCTCATTGTCTCCTTGTTGTGTCAACACGGATTCGCACCCCTGCCTGCCACGAGCGGAGCACAGGTGTCAAGGGACAGGTAAGAAGGGCGGAGCTGTGGTTTTGAGCAAGCTGTGGCCTGGACCCTCAAATGAAGCCCTGCAGCCTGCCACGGGGCTGGGGAAGTGATGGAATCGGGGCGCGCAGATGGCACCGGGCCCTGCGGCCACGTGGATCCTCCACAGCAGCAGCTGCGACAGAAGGTGTTCCTGGTACCACGAGCAGAGGGCGGAGCATTCAGAGCGGCCCCCGAAGGTGGAGTGCAGACACAGCACCTCACGAGCCAGCAGAGTCCTTGGCGGACAGCAAACGGGGATCTTTTGGGCCAACCTGCTTCTTAAACCCAAAAATAAGAACGCAAAGCTGACCTTCTTTGCTTTCTGAAACCGCTAAGTCGCACCGTTTTTATGAATTTTTAAACTTATCGATTAAGGACTAATTTGACATGTACCGGAAGCTAACAATACAGGATAAAAAGGATATTTATTCTTATCCACCTATTATCCTTAACTGTCATCTTGGTCAGAGTCATGACAGGCTAGAGCCTATCCCAGAGTCACTGGGTGCTACTCTATGAATCTACTTCCCGAACGGGACGCCAGTCCATCGCAGGGTGAGGATAATTATTTTTAAATGAAAATTGTTTTACACATTTTTGTTTTGCTGTTGAATTAAACTATACTGACTTGGCAAAGTGTGAGCTGTCACCTGTCTGTTTGAGACTGGTCTGTGACTGCGAGGGTCTAACTGTCTGTTCACTGTAAGCAGAATATCAGCAGATTCACAGATATCAAACCCAGGCCCTGAGGTGATGATTCAGTCCTCCACACGTTGGCCCTACTTTTAACCGAGAAGAACGCTCCTTAGACCCAGAGTGACCATCTTCATTTTCACAAAATAATAGGCTTTGGACTTACTCAAGCATCACTTTATTTACATCACTTTATTTATTATTATTTAACAAACTTTTCACATCGGAAAAGCATTTAACACCCTTTCAGTGGCCACAGATGCAGAGTTTTCACAGGCCTTGTGCCAGCTCTATCGGACGTCATCCTCTGGAGCAAATGAGATCCACGGGTGGCAGGGACATCCTCCACCCCCGATGTTGAAAAGCTGAGGTGCTTAACTTACCTGCAAAACTGCAGTTTTTTCCGACACTGAGGGATCTGCCTTCCAGCGTCAGGTTCGCATCTCGACATCGCATGGGAAGCATTTACTGGTAGCTTCAAAGTAGGAAGCCTGATTCTCTCTGTCGCTTCATCAGCCCATCAAGAGAGCAAAAGCGATTAAAAAGCTCCGTCACAATAGTCACTCGTAAAGTTTCACACAGGTAACACAGCCCAGCAGCCTGGGACTTATCAGAAGGGGCAGCATCAGATCAAAGTAGACTTTATAGTCATCAGGAGAGAAGATGATGAGAAGATGAGAAGACCATTGTTCTGACTTGACATGATTTATGTTTAATTGGAGGAAGCATTGAAGAATAAATCAGAACATATTTCTCCCTCTCTAAACTGCGACCGGAGTGCAGAACATACCAGTTTGTTTATTTTCTGTCATTAAAACTGAACCATAAACGGCAGTGCGGTGTCACAACGACAGAACTCATTCTACTCTCGACATTCAACAAAGGTCTAAAATCATCTCTTCCACATTCGCGTCTCTCCTGATCTCCTCCACAAACTTGCATCACACCATCAGTCCCGATCATCTCCGCTTCCTATCAGACTCAGTTCTAAATGCAGCCACCTTTGCCAGCAAAAATGGCAGTATCATTCCAACTGCTGTGAAATGCTCTTTGTTTACATCACTGTGCCTGCCTTGACTGACCTCTTCATTGAATGAGCAGCATGATCGCCACCATGTGAGATGAGGAGGACTCTGCCCAGGGAGAGACTGTAGTTCTTTCTGAACCAAACACTAAGGTCATGATCACATACTGTTGCTGAACACGGTGCTGGTGAGTTCACTGGGAGTCAAATTTGGCTCAGGGATGAGAGGTGTCGGTGACAATTGGTGGCCAGTGATCCAGGGATAACAGTCAGGCAGTTGTGCTTTGACATGAGCAGAAAGAGAGTTCGAACTGAGTATCATCACCACCAGGGCTGAGATGAGAGAATCAAGAGACGTGTAGAGTGAGAAGCGCAGAGGACCCAGCAGTGATCCATGAGGCACCTCTGTGGATAATTGCTCAGAAATACAGTTTAAACTAAGTAAAGGGCTGTATAAGGATGATGCTCTCTGGCTTCTGAAGACAGAGAGTTCTGATGGCTCCCGAATATTAAAACAATAAACTCAGCTGTGATTAAAAGGAGGAACGATTCTGACAATAGAGCAGCTGCTGTTCAAACAAAATGACTCACCTCTCTGAACAACCAACACATCATCAAAGGGAGGAAGATCTCAGTCAGTGGGGACTTAAAGGACATCATACATGTCATTAACCATGAGATGTTTTCCAGGCAGTGTTGATGTTCTTCGGGAGCTAATTTGCAGTTACAGACTGGCGGTGTTGATGTGACTGAGGACGCTACTGCCGCGACAGCTCCCGCAGTCACAAAAGGCGATGAAAGATTTGCTAGCTTCATCGGGAGACCTTGACTAAGAAGGCAGATGAATCGGGCAGCACCATAGAACATGACAGTGCCTCATAGCAGGCATGGCTTGGTGGGGCAGGTGGCACGGGGGGTGGCGAGCCAGGAACTCAAAATGCTGCCGATTTTGCACACCTTTTTCATCACCATCATCATTAGTGTCCAAAGCTGTTGCCTTCAGAAATAATCGTTTCCACTGTGGAGAACAATAAGCTCCAGGTTACCGGCCTCCTGCCACTAACTGTCCAATTTAATTCCAGAGCTGGACTCTCCATTTGAGATAATGACCAGAGTGGATGTCAGAAATTTCACACCCGGGGGGGTCTATAGCCCGATTTTAAATTCATCCCCACTTCTCCCTGGTTGTGGATTATTCACAGGCTTGTTGTTATGGAGCACATGTGTGTTGGAGAGTCTGGAGCCTCAGATGCTCCCAAGGAGTGCGCTGACAGTTGACAGTTGGAACCGATACATCACATAGCAGCACGCAGGAGGACATTGGCCACATGGTTCGAGTAAACACAGCTGGCTTTGCCTCCCGGCATAAAACGATCACGGTCGTTTCGGGGGGGGATATCCGGCCCCTTGACGCACCAAACCGTCCCGCTTGCCTGAGGATGCGGCAAGCCTGGGTGAAACCTGAGAAGCAAAAACATTTCAGCGAGAAATATACGCACGTGTGTAAGAAATTATTGCGTGTAAATGCAAGTGAAGTATGTGTACTCTTGTCCTTCAAGAACCTGAGCTGCTTGAACGAAATTATTGTGACAGACAGAAGACAGATTATGTTCCATATTCCTCGGGGTGTGCTGAAGGCAACGGGCACATTTTCAAGGGGAATGAAAGGTAAACAAAACATGCCCACTAATCCAGGGCTACAAGCGTACAGCTCACGGTTTGCCCTTTTCCCGAAAGGCCCTCAGTCTTGCAACAGTGATGGGTCTGAAGCACCTACTTGTGGGTAGCCGCGAGATTTATATAGTTCTGGGTCCCGTCGCTCCACTCAGTTACCATCCGGCTCTAAAGGTAGGTGGTCCTGGAGCCGATCCTGCAGCACCGGCATCCACAAGCACAGACTTGCGCAGCAGGTTTTGCAGGTAATCCAAATCTAACTATACCTCCCAGAGAAGGAACCGGCCCTGAGGTCTTTCACTTCGCCAGTCTGTGGCAACCCTGGGCTCAAACAGCCGGATGCTAGTAGTAACATAGTAAGGCCACGGAGTGACGTTAAAGGTCACCCGGTGTGCCCACCGGCCAGTCGTACCGTTATCGCTTCACCCCCCAACAGGATATTTGTCGTGTAAATATCTCAGCATGACTCTTCTGTTGTTGTTTTCGCAGTGCATTGCGACAGTTTGATTGTGACCATCCGGAAGATTCCAATCAAAGCTCGTATCAGTATATCAGCCCTGCGACGCCTTTCCTAATATTTACCTGCACTTTTTTACACTCCCGTGCCTAGTAAAAGTATTCAAAGTGTGCGACTGTTTTATTATATCATTACTCTTATTTAGAATACAAGTTTTGACTGTCATTGTAGAATCGATTTCATGTGATATAAATAACTAACGTGTGTCTGAAGTCAGGAGCCCTCAAGCATTCGGTGATCCTTTTAACATGAGTGGGATCTCCCCTCCCCGCACATAACATTCTGTCATATAAGGTTTTTATGAGTGTTATTAATACTGTCACTATGCACTCCTACATACTGCTGTTCAACCTGATATCCAGCCAGATTTATAGTCTCTCCAATACCTTCATGGCATTAAAACAGATATCCTTCCCTAATGAAAAAACACCGTTTATTATTACTGTTATATTACTCTCTTCTTTGGCTTCCTTTTGTTGTCTGTGTCAAGTTCAACACTCTGGTTATGAGACAACTCCTGGCAGTGCAGCACGAGCACCTCTTCTGATCACCTCTCTTGGTGATCCACCTCACAAAGGGATCAAACATCGCAAGTTCTTTGTTTTGTTCCGAGCGTGTTGGAATGAGCTCCCTCTGTCCCTCAGAGCAGCTGAATCCCTTCTAATCCCATCTCCTTCAGAGCTATTTTTCTCCTGATCTCCTGACAGCTGCAAAAACTGAGTCCAACATCATCTGCTATGATCATCCATGTATTTGCTGTACTTGAGGGATATGAAAAAGCAAAATGTTGGTATCAGACAAATAAGCGGTGCTTTCATCATCCAGCATGTCTGTACAGCTCTTCATCTGTTGTTGAAGCACGTAAAGGTCATCCTCAGGAACGGCTGTGCTCCTCACCCCAATACATTCTGGGACACGGCAACTCGATGGGTTAGCATTGCAGTGTTTGTTTAGAGGAGTTGGCCCTGGGCAAACGCCAAGCACTGTGTATGACACACACACTGAACGACAGGTCCGGGGTGCGAGATGCACAGGGGATGAGGGTGAATAGAAGCCTTTAACTACAAAGTCAGTGCAAAGCATGTGCGTCGCTCTGTCATCATGCGTCCACCAAAAGGTTCAATTCAGGGAACAGGTGCTACGCCACAGGGGTTTGAGCATAACCATTAATCACGAAATCCCGTCAAATAAAACTCAGTTCCTATAAAATACCAGGGTAAACATGGGATGATCACGTTAATGCCGAGTATTGAATGACAGAAAAATAAGTTGGGCAGAAGGCCTTAGCGGCACACAATAGGCTTCATTCACAAGCTCCAAATTGACTTTAATTGTGTGTGTGTGTCTGTGTGTGTGTGTGTGTCGCTCCCCAGTACACATCGCCGTGGATCTCAATATGGCCTGATCCTAGTACAGATTCACTGCTGAGCCCATAATCTGAGTTTGATCCTTGCTGGCATTATCACTCAGCAGCTCTGTGTGCCGGCCTTGCGAAATACACTCCCTGAGCTCCTCACCGTGTTGCATAAACACACCGCAGTTAAACCCACGCTCATCCCCACAGTCGCACACACAAAGGCAGCCTTGTACTCTGTGCTCATGGTGGTACATGAGGTACAAAGTCTCTAAAGTCTCCCAGCACGTCGGGACTTTGTTTGTTTTGCTCACAAGCAGCAGAACCACACAGCGACTTCTGCTGCTGCCGTGATGAGCATCCGGTACGTGACCCACCTCCAGTCAGGGTTCATTGCGTGGGAGCACTCTGGTGACTGCACAGCAAAGGTGGTGCGTGCACCTCCACGCACGTGTGTGTGTGTGTGTGGGGGGGGGGGGGGGGGGGGGGGGGGGCCCCGNCCGGGGGGGGGGGGGGAAAGGGGGGGGGGGAAGGGGGGGGGGGGGGGGGGGGGGGGGGGAGGTGAAGGTGGGCAGCCAGATGGAGCAGGACAGGGATGCGGTCCAGCCCTGCAGGATCAGGAAACTTAATCAAAATCCCAGCAGCCCCACTGGGAGTGACATCACTTGCAGGAGTGCATGTGCCATGTGCCAGTTTAGCTGCACCAGCTCTGATAGCGGTAAATTGTGGTAAACCCAGTGTGCTGCACCCACAGGTTACATCTATAAATCATGGTTTTCAATTAAGAGTCTTTTTTTTCATTAAAAAAAAAAAATCACACGTATAATTCGGCATCTTTCAGCAGACGTGCGTTGCGGGTAGAAAATTGTTTATAATTTTTTTGGCCGGGCTGTATTAAGTTCACTATCAGTCAGCTATTGAAAGAGATTGAAATGACCAAGAAAGCTCAAAAAAATTCACAATTTCGTGTTAAATGTGTCATTTTCACACAAAGACGTGAACAATAACTGCGAAAATGGCCCATACTGAGAAATGCAGGTGCAGGGTGGGAAGTGCAGTGGGAGGAACCACTGACCAGTGTGGGTCAGCTTTCCTGTCTGAGAGAAATGTACCACAACCCACAATTCAGAGTGCCCCCCACCCCAGTCACCTCCTTATCAGCGGAGTGTGGGCCTTGGGGGGGGGGTCTCCTGCGATCAGGGCTGGATGGTGCTTTGTGCTCGCCGGGGAGATAAGACAGCACCACGTGAGTCACGCGTGTGCAAATGACGCAAATTAATACATCAGATCTTTTTAGCGAGACCACCTGGCCGGGTTTTCGCTGCTCATTTTCTGATGCTTCTCATCGGCTCTGGCACAGAGGGCCAGCAGCCACAGCAACTGTTTCCTGCAGGTACTATTTTCATGATTATGGGCCACCAGGTGGAGTCACCACTTTGGAAACATCCCAGATTTAACCCACCCCTTCCTGCTGTAGAACCCTTGACCAAGACACTTACCTTGAAATGATACAATAAAAATAACCATGCTATAAAGAAGCATCTGGGAAAAGGAGTGAAAGAACTTCAAAACTAATATTATTATGTGTGAAATTTGTGATCTGTGTCCCTCGAAGGTAAATCCAGTTATAGAAGCGTGTCCAGCATCTCTGAGTGCCACACTTTGCATCTCCTTGTAGCGTTTTAAGACCACAGTCGTTTTCTGTTGGGGATTATAACACCTGGTGATGTCTGACTCGGCTGTGAATGGCCTGGAGCCATGATTTAAACTCATGTTTCCTCTTTTCACCTCTGAGTGACAGCAGGTGGCGTGATGGTCGAAAACCTGCAGAGGTGACTCTGCAACGTGACTTTGAAGCAAACACCCTGCTGATGTAGCCCCAATGCGCTGGTCTCGTGGTCACTCCTCAGCCCGTCTCCAGAGCGGAGTCGTCTCGCTTGGCTTCCTCGCTGTGTTTACATACAGATCAGTGGTATAAATGACAAGGGTGCAGCGATTACCACGAATTTACTGCTGAACCACACCCACTAGCCCTCCCAGAGCATTTATTACATTTATTTATTTTACTTATGCCTGTGTTTAAAGTGACTTACAGCAATTTCCCAATTTATACAGCAGGCGGTGGGTTTTTCACTTAAGTCTGGATCATTACACCACCTGCAGCCCCATAACAACATCCCATTCATGCAAAATATTGCCCTTTAAACAAGAAGATGCACCTCCACATCCCCGTGTTTCCAGATCCACATGCAGGATGCGATCTGTACAGTTCCACACAGGTTCCACCCGTCGTGTTGGTGTGTTCAGACATGTTGCCTGCGTGGGTGTGCCCTTCTCCAAAAGGAGAAGAGGAATGTTGAGGTCTCATTTTCATGCACAGGAATTCTGACCACCCCCACCCCAATTCATCAGGAGCTCTGAAGTTCATCACCCATGAGCACGGCTCCACGGACATGCCCCTTCAGACCACCCTCTCCAGCACGCCTCCTCCTAGATTTACAGAGGTAGTTTCACAGTTTCACCTCTCCTCTGACAGGACCAGTGGGGGGGGGGATCACTGAATGAACCCAACTTGACAGGGGTCTTGCTGAAGGAACACAGACACGAAGCACAGAAGTGAAAATAGCAACTTTCCTTTCTACTCGTAAACCCCGGGCTGCACGCTGGCACAGTTCCTCACCCACAGCACCGTGTCACTGAGCCTGAGAACTGGTTAGACAGGCGCTAACAGACACACCATTACTCTACATTACACTCAGTAGTGTACACACCGGCTCCGCTGCAGACAAACACAACTGGGACAAGAAGTGCGTTCATAACTCAATTTATTCGTAACTCTAAAGTTACTTTTACCACCAGGTCACAATCTGTAAAACGTTAACAGTACAGTCTTCCCTGTTTATTCTCTGGTTAGATTCTGCATTGATTTCACCTATAGTATTGCAAGACATAACTTCAAGCTTCAGTAAAATTCATATTAATTTAAAGTTACCGAAAAAATTTAATCTCCTCAAACATCCCTTCAGTGCTAACTTAGTCCATTCATTGGTTATCTCGTTCATTTCACGCACACCGCAATACATTCATTCCTCATCTAGTTGCTGATCATTGACACTCAGAAGCATGAGACACAAGCTGTAAACACTGTGGAACTGAGTTTGAATAAAGCGGTTCTACACTTCTGTTCCATCTGGATACCCCTTACTGCCATCTATGGGTTGGAGGATAAACACGCATCACTGATCGGAATAGGTGAATAAAAAGCCAGTAAAAACAGTAAAACTGAAAAAAGTGCTCATATCTACCAAAATCCATAATTAAATCAACTGAAAGAAAAGTCGCCAGAGATCTAGAATCAATATTTGTTCACATGGCTGGATATTTAATTGATATAGAACAGGTTAGGCTCCTTCCCTTATGAGAAAGGTACATCATTAGAACTTTGGTGGGACAGGAACATACAACCTTGTGGTTAAAAGTAAACCTCCTTTCCCAAACTAAACTAGCCATGGTCCCTGAGGTATTGTCACATGAAAAAGTGTATGCAGCAGGCAGCGTACAGCAGTGAGAGAATCTTTATTCTTCTTCTGAAGCAGTCCTGCTTCAGAAGGGGTTTGATCCCAGGGGCTCAGGACTCAATGCAACAACAGCTGCATCACTTTAGATCAGTGAGTCCCTTTTAAGAAGAACATCATCTGTAACTGCAGCATACAGTGGTCTCCAAAGCACAGCCCTGAACTCGGTGAACTTTGCTGTGAAGTTGTCCCTGGGGGAGATGATGCTGGAGAGGACAACCAGGGAGTTATCCTCTTCAGCGCTGAGATAAGACTGAATGTTAATTGTTTTTTCTTTTTTTTGAGGGGGAGGGGGGTGGAGGCCCTGACTTTCTCTGATAGCAGTACAATAGAGGGTCTTTGTGTGGAGGGAGACCTTGTTTATGAAACGGATGGGGAGGAATGTAGATAGTGGAGTGTGAGCCTGACCATTGCCATTCTGTGTCCACATAGCCTTCTGCTCCAACGGCATCAGCCCCCCCTTATGAAGAGTCAAGGACAGTCAAACTTAGAAAAGGGTTCTGACCCAACAGCCAGGGTATAAGTCAGACTGAACATACGTTGGACTTCAACCTGTACGTGGTGTATTGTGCTGTCTGACCAGCAGTTGTCAGGAAAAAGCAGAAGTGCAGGCTAAACTAAATACTGTATGCAATTCCATGCCGGTCATATGGACCGCCTTAATTCAGCTCACTTCCACATTGTTTATAGCCCATGTCTGGTGGTGGTGTGATGTGATCAATAACAAGATGCAGAACACTGCACATCTACAGATGAAACAGTCTATAATCACTACACAACTGCACTGAGTTCATGGAGACACCCTTTTATAATTTGTCAAATTTTGTCAGCTTACTAAAATATTCTAAATATGTGTTACAAAGTATTTTTATTTATTATAGCTATATCCAAGATTTTACAGAACCTAACCTGAGAATAAGGGAAGGGACTTCTGTGTTCTTCTCTAATATTATTACTGATGGTACATTAGGAAGCTCCTGATCAAGGAGTTTTGTTCCGGAAGCCAAGCTATGCATAGAGGTGAGACCAAATAAACTCAGTGTAACTTAGTGGTAAAAGTGACTGGAGTTGTGAACAAGATGAGTTATGAATAGACTTCATTTCCCCCTAATGTTTTTGAACAGAAACTACCAGGATGCCAAGACAGCCAGGTGGTGCAAGTGACCAAAAGCACCCCATCTCGGTTGTCACAGTAAAAACCTATGTTTGTTTGGCATGAGGAGAACAGGTTTGACCGCAGCTCAGTTCCCAAACCCAGGTGGCAGTGGCTGCAATAAGAGACACCACCAAATAAAATCTCCTGTTATGTTCTGTTTGCGTTCAGATACAGGAGGTATCCGTTGTCGGAAATATGAACGCACTTTTGGCGAGCCAGCTCTCGAGGTCAGACACTGGGGGTCTGATGTGGGTCTCAGGGCTCATGCAGCTCCTCAGTACGAAGGAGAAAAAAATTTCATAGTTGATAGGAGGGGGGGCCGGGGGAGATCACTGAACCCCATACCCACCTGTGGGTCCCACTGGCTCCCGAAAAGTGGTCCATTGGTCCCCAGATTGAGGTGTCCTCATGGTTCACATCACTGCTTATCTGTGCATCAGGCCCTCCCTCTCATCCCTGGGGATGAGTCTGTGCAGGTTTTGCCATCCGCGCACGGGGCCGAGGCATGCGGCTATGTTACTCGAGACGGATACGGGCACCTCCTGACAGGCAAGGCAGATTGTTCCGGAAGCTGATGTTTTAATCTGTCACAGAGGGACTGCTTGTTCAGGCAGCAAGTAGCACAGTGGTTAAGGAACTGGGCGCAGAGTTGCTCCCTTGCACTTGAAGGATGTGCTTTTGAATCCCACATCGTGCTGTAATAAACTGATCGACATACCTACCCTGTTCTTATACGGCAAAAACTACCCCGCTCTATAAATGGGCAAATCAGTCTAAGTAGCTTCGTGTACAAACATCACTCTGCAAGCGACCTTGGAGAAAAGAATTTTTGCAGATTCAACACCAGGGTAGGGAAAGTAGTGGTGTTCCCTAGAGGAAGATCCTCACCAAATGTTATTCAATAAAATTAAACTTTCAGCTGTCTGTCAAAAAATTATGAGCTGCGCTGGTCAATCGGATAAAATGATTTTACGTTTCAGTAATAATTGACCCTCGAAAAGACGGCCTTTGAACTGAGCTGGATCTTTGGCAGAAGAATGGATTTAACAGCAGTTAAATCAGTTAAACACTCCTAACAGTGCAAGAAGTGTGAGAAGTTCCCTCTAATATCCAGGCACAGGTTCATGAACTCAAAGGGCACACAAATGACCAAAGGTGAACTTGTTTTAATGTTCACATCAAGTCAAAGATCATATTGTACATCCTGTAGTTATTATACAATAACACTGTATATTACAGTATAATAGTTTTGCAATATTTCAGTGTCATGCTACTCTAAATGTGTGCATTTCAAGAGAAAAACAAGACATCAGATGATTGACCTAACATCTCTTAACTCTTTCCTCAGGCAGTGACTTTTGTTTGACAAGCTATGCAGAAAACATTCTGTTCCTTCTTGTACTACCACACTCTCACTCCAAACCAACCTCAGCTGTAGGAATCTTGGATCGGGCACCAGGCCCTTTGTTTTTGCTGCGCATGTACATCCATGTGCAAGTCGGACAAAATTTATATTGAACTGAACTGCCTCTTAGTGAGTACATGTACAGAATGTGAACCGTGATGCTGTATGCTTCTGTGTCGCGAACAAACACTGAGATAAATTCGTAATCCGTGAAAATGTATATAACATATAAACTTGATTCTGAGTCCAAATAGTTTTGTATAACAAGTATGATGAAAATTGATTCGCAATATGCAGACAGTGTTCAGAAATATACAGAGGATATTACAGATTTAAACACCTGTGTGCACCTGAGAAACCCTATTCACACCTGAACACACCATAAGCTCCCACACACTCCTGCATGCACCTGTGAACACTCTCACACGACTGTACACCTCTCAGGACACACACTCAGTGCGGTGTACAGCTGTACATAGTTTTACACGCTTCAAGACTCCTTTGCACTCTCATAAACTCCTGCACACAACAGTTTACAGCCATTAAAACCCACACACCTGTACACACCTTAAAAACCAAAAATAATGGCATCTTCTGCCTCAGGGACATGAGTCACACGAAGAGAAAGAGGTGTATGTATCTGCACTGTGTGTTATGTGCTGTGGTCTCTCTCTCTTACACACACACACACACACACAAAGGGTCTTGCTGAACAACACTGCTTTTGAAGATTTACTCAACAATCAAGTTAAGTGCTGAACTTCCATCCAACTCCACTGGATAAAAATCTTTTTAAATCATTACTGCAATACTGGGAATGAAGTGTGAGGCAGGCCTCCCATCCCTGTCCAGTAGGGGGTCTTTCCTCATGGCGCAGCTAATCCTCCACTTTTATTGAAAGTATTTACTTTGGAGGGGTCACCTTCAGTTGACCATCTGTGGCGAAGGGAAGGCCTGCAGAGCAGCCCGGTGTGAGGACCAGCAGTACAAGACTGACAGACACAATAACTGACAACCTCCCTGTTTCGGCAAAGAACAAAATATAATAATCCTGGTCATCTGCAAAGGAACCAACCGTCACCATAGGTAGGCCTTGTGAACCTCATATCACTATAGGGTGAGTTTGAGGAACATCACTGTTGGTTGATCAGGAATCTGACCTGAGGAAACCCTACCTCACTAAAAATTGGTCTTTAAAAATGTCACCTCAAAGTATTTTGGTCTTGGAGAACCTGAATTCATTGGTTTGATCTTGAGGAAACTTATCTCATGATAGGTTGATCTCACTGTATGTTGGTCCTAAGGCGTATCACACCGCTGTATAAATGCAGTCTTGAGGAATCTGGCCCCCACACAGGTTCGTTTTAGAAATCAAACCTTACTGAAGGTTGGTCCTGAGGAAGCCAAATTCACATTAGGTTGGCGATGTGGAACTTCAAGAGAAATCAGACCTCAGCACAAGTTACCCTTGAGGAACCTTATCAGGCTTTCCTCCTACACCCTCAACCCACTCAGATCTTGCACTATGATTAAGCGATCCTTTCACTTTGAAAGGACTTTACTGTAACAACACTGTTCCACCTTTTCCTGCTCAAATATTTACTGAACACTCAGAAATCCAAAGATCACCATGGTTACGCTTTTTTTTGGGCTTAACGTCAACCCGCTGTCCAACGCAGCTTAACCAGTCACATTTCATTTGATGTAAGGTAATCTGCCCAGTCAGAGATCAATAATGAATGCTTCCCTGGTGTAGGGGTGGGTGTGAGGGGAGTGCAGAAGAGCAAAAACAACTGTCAGTCATAACTATCTTGACGGGTTTCTGCAGAAAAACTTGTAGGAGGTAAAGACCACCTGATACAGTGTTTATGTCACTATTTGTACAGCTAATGAGCCCCATACATCACTGCAAATAATAAAGTTATTTCATTCTTTGCGTTTCTCTCGGACCAACTTTGGGAAACAGGAAGCCCTGTGTACTCAGTGATGTCTCCAGATTGCTTCATCTCTGTTTGAACCCAGCATCATCCATGTCAGACTAATAAAAGGTCCACAGTCTGCCGCATAGCTGAACCTCCAGTGTCACTGCACGCGTGAGACAACTTATTAAACAGTCTGGTTTCTACCTTTTCGTCTTCATGGGTACAGAAGCCAGATCAAAAGATCACCCCACAGTGGTGACCTTTAAATCTTATCTTTATGACATGAGATACTTTTCCCACAAGCTAATGAGTCTATGTGTCTGATTCTAGGAATACTTGCCCTGTACAATAAATATTCTTAGCTTAGAGCTGTAGCTCATCTCACTCCACTTCTTCACCCTGCTGCATGTAGCATTGCGCTTGGTGCTATTGCCTTGCAATCTGAAGGTCCTGGCTTGGAATCCCATCACCTGCTGTGGTTCCCTTGTTCAAGGTGCTTACCCTGAAAAAGTGTTACCATGCTGTATGAACTGGGAAATCAGTGCAAGTAGTTTAGTGTAAAAATTTGTCATTGTGAAATGCTTTGGAGAAATAACTCAGATAAATTAATAAATGTTCAATGGGGATATTAAAAGGGGTTGTTTATCACTGGCTGAGCTGCTTTGGAGTGATGAGTCATCATGACTTCAGCAGTTTCAGGAGGAGGGATGCTTCCCAAGAAGCCGATGGTATTACCCCGTTCCGGCAGAGTTTCCTCGATCGCCGCCTCATCTGCGTGGAGTTCCTCACCAGCATCAGGATCTCTAATGAGGCAGAACCAGCGCTCCACTACTGACAAGGACCCCCGCCGAGCAGCAGCTGTTCCCAAAGACGCCGCTGTCAAGAGCTAAACGGAGGAAGCTGTGCTGCTTCTCCCCAGCATTTTGTTACTCGACATGCACCTCAGGGGGTAAAGAGATTCACGTCAGCATTGGAGCAGCCGGGAGGAACATTCACAGATCCGGGATGTGTAGCTTCACAATCGGAGGAGGTTGGGAAATTTCAACATTTCATCTCGCAGCCCCTGTGTTCCCAAAGCACACTGCAGTCCACACGCTGATCCCGCATGATAGGAAAAACTCTCTCCATTTTTCACCAACTACACATGTGACTTTAAGTGCTCTAAATAATCTGAAACAAAATCTCATCCAAACAAACTGTTTTGATCATCCATGCATGAACGTTTCTCACGCTACGAGTGCCCTGCCGAGGAATTTCCAGATGGCATCAGCCCTTGCAGTGCCGTGTGGCCCTGTCCAGGAGCCGGAAGATAGTGGATCGACCTGATGAGGGCCCAGCGTGATGTTCTATGCGTGCAACAGATCAACAGATAAGGATGGGAACTCTCAGCCCTGCAGACTTTGTGACGGCAAGCCATCGGGCCCTAGTCATATCTCTGCTGGGCCACGATCCAGCACAGCCCCCTCCCCCCCGAAACAAACACAAAGTTGTCCTTTAAATCAAATGATTATTTACATGTGAGAGCCAGCCTGGTATGATGAACGCTGTTTAATCTGTCAGAAGTGTCATTGTGTTTCTATGATGGAATTACTAGTGATTTTCAGCAGCTCCCTGGCATTTAAATGACACGGTTCAAAGTGGTCTCCAATCCCATTAGGTCAGTGTGGAGCTCCACTATATTGCTATGCTGTTTTTCAGCAGTAATTCAATATGGACTCTGTCTCTCAGTGTTTGCAATGCAGCAGAAAGGATGGTTTCTTAAACTGCCACAGGGGTGTGTGCATTCGCTGGTGGATCCTTATCGAGCCCCTGCCGTTCCCATGGGATGCAGGCATCACCCCAGTGCTGGCATAGTGCTCCCATTGTGCTGCAAACACCAGCACCTTCATCCAACCAGAGAAAGTATCTCACACTCAGGGTGGGACTCAGTCGATGGCTTGTCTTTTTGATCTTTACAGAGGCCCACAGAGAACAAGACAGACTACCAAAGACTCCTCTTAGAGGTCACAAGGTGCTGTTTTTTTTAAACTTCCGGAAGTGGGCTGGAAGCACCACGTGGCAGTCTGATGTGTGTTTTGACACGTCTCTGAGTGGACCTGGGGGGCTTTCACAACCACTGGAAAGAACAGCCTGTCAGCGGGGTGACCTGCAGGACACTGACTGGAAATCACATTGATTAATACGTAATAGTAGCAAAATCCGAATCCCCTTGTGCCGTCAGAGGGCCTTCTGCTTCGGGAGCCTGGGGTGCACCAGTGGCATCCCATTTGTGTGGTCGATGCAGCCCCACCAGAGAACAGCAGTCCACACTCGTGTTGAAAGTGTGGAAAAGCCAGACCCCGCACTCGTCCCCTCTTCCCCGCAGGAAACTTAATGACCCTGTTTGAGTCCGGCTCACCAGTTACTGCACGGGGGACCTGCTGTCCTGCTTCTGTCCTACAGTGAACGGTTAGGAGGACATTATTAACACTAACCTTATGTGCCTATTATACATTTACTAATCACCAAACTGTATTGCTCTTAAAATGGTCAGACTTACTACATAAGTATTGTTAGAGCTGTGGAACAGGCGGAGACACAGAGAGTGACACACACATCCGTTTTAGTCAAGGTGGAAAGGAGAAAAGTAATAACAAAACTAACATCACCACCTTTATTACCGTCATGCTACCAGTGTGTGCATCACCATGTGTGCATTGTGTATAATTTCTTATGGATTTTTACATTTTCACTTTGTACAGATTATAAAAACTTATTTTTTTCCACAAGTATTACAGCTACTGTTTGTAGCTTGGCATCGTGATGATGATGACTGTTTTTCCACCTCTGAAGCACTGGATGTTACTACGTGCTGCATGTGAGATCAGTACTTGCGGCTTTTTAAGCTTTGCCCGAGACGAGGTATTTGTGCCGAGATGTTTGTTTGCCTGTGGCTCATTTTAGATTGTCAAAATATTAAGTAGCCTTTTTGGAGTTTAATGAACTTCACTGTACAAAAACCTCACGTAGGGTGAGAAGTACTTGTGTGTCAAATGGAGATTTCTTGGCGATTCCTTTAGCTAATGCTTTTCCCCGAAGTGAATTACAACATTAAATGACTTACAGTGATTTATTCATTTCTACAGCAGGGTGTGTCAGCATTACTGTGTCAGTCCAGGTTAAGTACCTTGTACAAAGGGCACTGCAGCAAGAGACGGGATTCAAATCTGGGCCTTTTCAGCACAGGGCAGGGTTTTAACCACTAGGCCACCTGGTGCTCGACAAAAAACAAGGCAGATTAAGCACAAAAGCTATGAAACGCAGGCAGTGCTGTCCTTCTGCAGAACTAGTGCAGTCAGCTGAATTTGAGTTCACCAGAAGCCATTAAAGGCTTGAGCTGGAAGGGCACACTGAAGCTGGCACTTGGCCACTGATCCCGTACTTGACATTCTGGTGTGTTTCTACACGCCCGAGTTGGGAGACAGACACCTTGTGGCTCTGAGTCGGGAATAAATGTCTTCAGTGAGGTAAATGGTTTGCTTGCTCCGTGAAACCAGGGAGTGGTTGGTAATTTGTGGGTTTTATTGTACGTTTGGCAGAGCTTCTGTGCACAGGATTTGGGAGACGGCATCTCCAAACGGTCTGGTGGAGCAGCTGCTGGATGATGATGCCTACCCCCCAAAAAACCTACCGTTGCAACCACGAGGGATTTGGGTTCGATGGTACAGTTACTTTAAAAAATTACCCTGCTGCATAAATGAGTACATCAGTGCAAGCTGTGAAACGGACATTAATTTAGAGAAAAGACAATCTAAATAAATAAATGTGAGTGCATGCATGTCCATGCAGGATTCCAGTGTGTGTTTCTGCATGACAGAGAGACGAAAACGTTTAACAGAAAATATCATCAGGTGATGGAAATAATTACTCATCAGAGTTTCAAAGAATTCTGCAACATGTAGAATCAGTTAGTTATTTAGTAATGATGATTTCATTTTAGCCGAACGAAAGACGCCTAAACACCTCCGAGCCGCTTAAATAATAACACAAATCTGAGAAAATTGGAACAGGCACAAAAAGCAGGAGCCCTGGAGCAAGATTCATGTTTTATAGATGCCACAGCCTTTTTATCCCCTTATGCGAAGCAAATTTACCCGTTTTTGGTGATTTCCTTCATGCGCTGACTTGGTAAAAAGGCTGTCGGATGTTCGCCACATTGACATGCGGCAGAACACACGTGGCCCTGCATGCTTCTGTGGAAACATGCGGTTTCAGGTGAGCCATCGTGGACACACCTGTGTGAAATGTGGGAGCCGTCCGAAAGAGAAACACCTCCAGTCCTCACCGAGAGCACAGCAGGTGGCACAGCGATGCCTATCGTCATGCTTAGAATGTCCCAGAACAAAAACAGAGCAGGAGTGTAATTATTACACATGTCCGGCACAGACAGTGACCTTCCTTTGGTGAGATATACACCTTTTTTCTCCAACCGTTCACAACACCCCCAACACTGTCTTTACACACTGCAGGTCAGGTGAGGTCAACAGGACTGACCGTTTCCTGACCTTAAACACTGTGTACACAGTATGTACAGTTCAAATGATTGGGTTCAACCCAAAATGCAGCCTAAGTTATACTAAATTCTGGAAGCTGAGGTGTTTACTGGCTGCAATGGCTATGCTCACCTATATCCATTATACGCGCAAGTTGTTCTATTTCCAGCAGGTGGCGTAGTGGTTAGGGCCATCACCTTGCAATTGGGAGGTCCCAGTTGGAATCCCTCTACTGCCGCAGCACCTCTGATCAAAGTTACCTGCTTACAACTAGTACATTAAAATTACCCAGCTCCATAACTGGGTAAATCGGTGTAAATTTGCCTAACAAACACTGTAAGTTGCCTTGAGCAAAAATGTTACGCCATGTTTTATGATGTTACGTAACTCTCTCTCCCAGTGTACAAAAGACAGTTTCAATCTCAATGTGAACACAACTGCTGATCAAAGACATTTGACTTTGAACACTGAACACTAGTCAGTAAACTGACCATTTATACCTATAGGTGGGTCAACGGTTTTGCTGGGCTCGCCAGAAAACACGTTCCGCGAGGTTCCGCGACGTTAGTGGATAACAGCGGTGCATGACCGCCATCTTGTGGCAACGTGGTGTTAACGTGCAGCGTTAATCCAGCGCAGCGTCGTTCAAACGACTGGATTACCCTGGTAAAGCGGCTCGTGCATCTCTAACACAGACTAACGCGACGAGGATGCCGTCATTGCGAGAGTCTCTACTATTCGGGACTGCAGCTCCGGTGCTTCAGTCAAAATACGTTTTATCACCTCGTTTTGTTACCGCGTTTCATGTGATCGCGCTTCTGCGACAGGGCCCTGGCACGTGGTGCAACTTCCTCGCGCGCGCGCGCGCGCATGTCACGTGACACGCGTCAAGGCAGAAGCGTCCCCCCTTCCCCCGCGGAGTTATTTAAATAAACAAAAAGAAAGAGTCCTGTTCTCCTCGTGCTGTTTTAAACCCCCCCCACATGTGCGACATGCGGCGCGCGCTCTCCCCTCTCGTGTGCCTGGGCGTCGCGGCCGTGTGCGCGCGACTTTGCGTCGCGGAAGCCGCGAGACACACTCAGGTGAGATGCACAATTTGCGCCTCCGGACTCGGATGGATCTCTTCTATTTTATTGTCATCCGTTTGCGCCACATTGAGCGGTTTATTCTCCGGTTTGATATAAATGCAGCAGTGCACGGTGCAAATGTGGAGCGAAAATATCCATCGCACGTCGAAGCAACGTATATTGAGAATAATTTTTCCCATTAATAAATGATGGGAAACGTCGTTCACGTGACGGAGCGTCTTCCGAAGTCTGTAGGTAAATCCTTAAAACAAAATGCCGTTCTTTTTAAGTATGTTGGATGACTGTTAGGCGCTGACAAATGTCTGCTTGCTGCTGTAGTTGCGTTCGGGCGGCACATTGATGGAACGCGGTTCTGTCCCGCGTCAGGAAGCAACAAATATACACTGTGCGGTAAAACGTCTGTTTATCCGCGCCGTCTTTTTGGTTGTAGCGATGTAACTGCGGGTTAGCAGCGTCTTGTAGCGACGTATGGTCAGAAATAAGGGGTTCATCTCAAAATACAGCAACATTATTGTTATAATGTATATCGGTGGTGGTCACTGTATTTTCAGTGTTTATTGACTTTTTATTAATTTAGTTTACAAATATGGATAAAGGGGTGTCGGAGTGTCGATTTTTAGTCTCTTTTCTGTAACCTTGTCAAAGAGTTTGGAGTCAGTCCCTCTTCAGCACAGAGTGCTATATAACAACAGATTGTATAGCGGGACTCTGCACATATTCCATATTCTCTAACTTGCTTTATATCCTTTAACATGCACAGCACTGACAGATTCCTCTCTTTTCACCAGCTCCTCAGGTTCTCATGGAAGAACTGTGGACCCCCTGACTCCCCTGCGGTCCTTAAGATCCTCACAATCTCCCCGGACCCCATCGTCATGCCCGGTGACCTGACAGTGGAGGCAGCGGGCCGCACCTCTGTGATGTTGCGCTCCATGCTCCGGGTGAGCAGAGTGTGTCGGGCATCCCGGGGGCTCTTTGTTTCAGTGACCTCTGCATCATGACACACAACCCTCGTGTTGTTTCCTTTTGCCGACTTTCATGTTGGTGCCGAATAATATTGTAGAGGACAGAACTTGGTCCTTTTGAGAACATTTCAGTTTCTTTGGTTTACAGTTTTTCTGCCCTTTTCTTGGTGCTGGTTGCATGTCTCTCTCTTCCATGTGTCACTTCTATTAATGGATGTTAAGAGCAGTATTAAAAAGTAACCTGAAATCAATGTACTCAAACTGTTGTTTCCTAATGTTCCTGTACCGTTAAGGTTAGCAAATTCGGGAAGTCGTACAACAACGGTTTGGCCTGAATATAGCAGGAAGTCACTTGTTTTGATCAGTGATCCACATCTTCCTGTTGCTCTAAATATTTTAAATATCTTACTTTTTTTTTTTTATTCGTTTTTCCTGGTGCAGCTAAGATGTTTGTGTCTAGTTCTAGGTCATGCTTTTCAGGGCTGTGCTGACATGTCCTCTGGCGTCGAGGATGAGTAACTGTGTGTCTGACTCACTGAATGCACTGAGAGCTTTTTCACTCACATAGAACTCGTGAGATCTGTGACTTTTTCAATAATAACTATAAAGTCCCATAAAACCACAGCAAACCCCCCCACCCCAAGAAACCAAAGTAACAGGACTAAGAACAGATTTTAATCATTAATTTGTGCATAAACGTACTTGGTAAAGGAGGCAATTTTTACGTTTCTAGGCCTTGGTGAAGAGAAGTAAAACCTTAGGTTTTTGGTTAAAATTAAATTTATGAAGTTACAAAAACAGGACTTCAAACGAGGATGTAGAAGTTTCTACAAGTTCCTGCTCAATCTGAGCCACATATTTTCATAAGGTCCGCATTCTCCTGACAGCTTTGCAGCACCATGTGGAGATTGACCCACCGTCGGATTTTTGCTAATGATTCAATGTGGCATTTCTTTTTTCGTATTTTAACCTGTCCTTTATTGAAAATCCTTTTGCTATAAATAGTGCAGTGCCTTAACTTAACAGTGCAGTTCATCACGTGAAACCAGGCTTGAGATTGATCACAAGACATAGCTTTATTGTTTTTTTCTTATTCAATTGGCTGAACTTTTGACAGTCACCCACATCAATAAAGTCTGAGGGTGGGGTGTATGCTGGATTGTTAATAGCCCAACAACACAGCAGTTCTCCAACTCTCTGTGACCGGAGTCAAGATAGTTTGGAAGTGAAGAGATTGAACTGATTTGATGAAATGTTTTTTTTTTTTTTTCCTCTCTCTATTTCTCGACCTTAAACATTAACCAGTCTAAAGCCAGAACAAAAATCCCTTCTTTGACCAACAATTACAATTTTAATCGAACAATTTAAATGTACATATAACGTATTGCACAAAAAAGAAAGGTGTGTTTTGTAATTTGTAACAGCAAAACAGGTAAGTATAATCAGTTGGTTAACTGCCTTTGCATTGCTATCTGAAAGTTATTGTACTGTAACATTTACTGGCCCCCTCCTCAGGTAAACCTGACGCTGGAGAAGGAGGTGGCCGGGTTTTGGGTGAAGGTGCCCTGTCTGGATGAAATTGGCAGCTGTGTCTACCCAGATGTGTGCCAGCTGTTAAACATGGTCGTACCGCCGGGGCAGGACTGTCCTGAGCCCCTGCACACTTATGGGCTTCCCTGCCACTGCCCCTTCAAGGCTGTGAGTCCTCCTCTGTTTCTCCCTCTCTGTCACTGCTTGTCTGTTTTATTCACTCGCTTATGCTCAATCAGCCCTGAAATGATACAACAAAGGAAGTGTGCAACAGTCACATGATATTGTGTTCCCAGAGCAGAGTGTAAAACCTGTTGTGGAAAACCCTGTTGTGACACCCTGCTAATGTTTGTCACACCTAAATTGTTGCTGTGAAGCCAGATACCATTATCCATCCTGGTGTAGCACTGGCGACTGCAGGCCATGACAGACAAGACCAGCACCTGGAGTTTTTTTTCGTGACAATAAAAAATGTTACAAATGGCTGTGTCATCTTTCTTCTCTTAGTTGTAACAGCTGCTGTTTTCTACCTAGAATGCTCAGGAGGGGGGACAGCAATTGCCACTCAGACCCCCAGTGGTTTATTTTTTCCCCCTTGCTGTCTGATTGGGAGTTTTTTGTTTTCCTCTTCTCAGTTGGAGGCTGTCTTACTTTATAACTTCTTTAGCTTGTATAGTTCATACAAGGTTAGCCGTACATTTAATGACTGTATAGGATTCATGTCTCTCTTATTAATTTTTTACATTTACCATGACTCTCGTCTTTGGTTCAGAGCTGTAAATATGAATTGAGTTGAACAGTAGAACACACTTATGTCACTAAAGCTGAGAGATACCAGCTGATGTGCTGATGCTGAATCACTCTTAAGTTGGAGTGACATTGTTTTTCCATTAGTGTCTCCAGGTACATTCATGACAGATGTAAAAAGCCAGAGATGTAGACTTGTTTTGTACCCACCTCTCCTCTGTGGATTCAGAAGATGTCACATCAGGTTTCCTAACCATCAGCATGTCATCTCTTTAAAGGGGGACTATTCGCTGCCCAAGTCTGACTTCTACTTGCCCAATGTGGACCTCCCAAATTGGCTCACCAACGGCAACTACAGGGCACAGGTCTTCTTGAGCAACCAGCAGAAGGATGTGGGCTGTCTCAAAGTGAGCTTCTCTTTGCAAACGATTTAGACGACAGGCACATAGACCATGGTCATAAATTGCGACTCTCAGCTGCCAAGAAACACCCAAAATATAGTTGACTGCATTTTGTTCAAAGTGCCTTTGAGTCCAGAAATGAAACATCTGAAACAAGCTTCTCCATAATGAGCAAACGTTAACTGTCGCTTCTTATTGCCATATGCTTCCTTTCGTCTTCCGTCAGTACAGAAAAACAATCAGTATTTGGGACAGTTACTGCTGTTCATATTTTAAGTCTTTGAAAATCCATTCCAGTAAGATAATACTACAGAATTCCAACCTGCACACGCAGTTCACCACACATGAATCCGGGGAGTGGCTGGACTGTGAAAATGGGGGGTATGTGACTAATACAAGTGAGTCGTATTCTACTGATTCCAAATTCTTTCAGACCAGGCTTATTATAAACGCATTAGATAAAAAGCAGTATAGTTGCACACAAAATCAGCTTAGTGTTTTTAAGAGGGTTAAATTGGGGTTATAATGGTACTTTTGACCACTGAAGTAATAGGGCATGTAGAGGGATGGCCTGTTATGAAGTGTTCTTAATGTTTATTTTGATTTGTTAGAATTGTATTGTAAACAGGGTATCTGGGATATCTAGGTGACTTTACACTGGAATAGTCTTGTAATTTTACTGTACTGTCAAAATACCTGATTAATCATTCAGAGAAGGTTATGAGCATCCAGTTTCATAACCTTTATTCTTTGTAACAATAAAAATGATTCTCGTCATTGTGTGTTGAATTGTCACTTTGAACACAGCTTTAAATCTGCTCTAATTGAAGGTTGAACAACAGACCTGAGGTTTGTTTCTTTTTCTGAAATTGCATTTTTTAATGGTTCCTGCCCTACTTAACATTTGGGTTATTTTTCCAGATATACATTTTCTAGTAGTATCAGCAGTGAAAGGGTTGGGGGAGAGAATGTAATTTTTATTCAAAATTAGATTTGCGTTTAATTTAGCTGAAAGTTAATAAAAGTATCAAGCAGCCAGCTAATGTCAGACTAGTTTTTTGTATAATTCTATATGCTGATGCGGAGAGTAGCACAGCCACTGGGTTTGAATCCTCAGCTCTTGCAGTAGTAAATTGAAGCTGTATCATTATCCTGCTGTATAAATGAGTAGATCACTATAAGTCATCTTGGGGAAAACTGTCAGATGAATGAGTGTATTGGGGTGGCGTCGAACCCGACTGGGGCAGCTCCGGCAGCGAAGACATCATGCGGGTACTTGAAACCAACTGTCACCTGGTCCTAGTTGGAGGAGTGAGGAAGAAATAGGTGTGTCCTCCTCATGGATCTTCTCAGCTGCCAGGACTTACAGCCCCTCATTTACCATGTGTACAGCGTTTCCTGTGAAAAAGCCCCTTTTCACTTAATTACACTTTGGAGGAAGGGAAGGTCCAGTGTTTCTAACGCGGGCTAAAAGGTTCACGATAACCAGTGCTGTAAACACACCTGTTGGCTCTGGCCACACCAGGTATGCTTCTCCACAGCAACTTGCACTGAAACTCTGTGATTTACCTATCTACATACACCAATGTAATTTTTATTGTATCAGTTCAGGGCAAGTACCTTGGTAAAGGGTCCTACAGCTGAAGGTGGGATTTGAACCCAGATCCTTGCAGGACAAAAGTGCTAAGTGCTTTGCCATCTGCTGGCACACTGAGTCACAATGCAGAAGCAAAATAATTAACACTCGGTTAAATATTGGGTTCAAGGAAGGAAGACTGACAAGCTGAAGAACCAGCTCCTTGTCATAGTGGCTTTTAGAGGATTAATTTAGCTCAGGAACAAGTAACAGTAGATTAATTCCCCCTGGGCTGCATGGCACAGTGATGTACACTAGAGTACAGTAGTGTAAAGCAAGTAGGAAATGGAACATACTGCAGTTTTTCCATCACACTGAGCTACTTTTAACACATTCAAAAATGATTAACCACATTATAACAAAACGGGAACCAAAATCACTTTTGCTTTTTATATTCATACATTTGCACATTTGTCAAAGTGCACACTGCTGAATTTCCATCAGAAGCGGTTATTTTTTTGACATTTTACCCTCTCCTGCATGACAATAAAGAGCAGGCCAAAAACAGCTCATTAATCATACTGCTTTATACGACAGGTGTGCTGGGAGAAGGAACTTCCTCCTGGCCTGTGGTGATCGTGACACTTAATAGAAAAGAAGGTAAATGGAGATAAACAAAAATGCAGATGTGTAGGAAAAAGGTAATACAGAATATACAGATGTGTGAACATCAGTCCAAGCATAATGTAAATATTATGTAAATGTGCAAGTGCAGTTAGTAGTCATGGGCAGTGGTGGTGGTGATCAGTCCTGAACTCTCAAAATTCAGCACATTGACAACAGGTGGTAGAAAATTAATGAGTTTGGCAGTTTTGGACCCCCCCCAGATGGCAGGGCTGAAAACGGAAGGTGGAGAGAGTGAGGGGTCCACAGTTATGGTATTAGCTTTCCTCACACACCACTTATTGTAGGTGGTCTGGATGGTATTAAGTGAAGTCCTGGTGATGGACTGTGTAGTCTTTACAATCTGCTGCAGGGCTCCCTGGTCACCCTGGTCAGAGGTAGTGTGGTTCCCACACCAGAGTGTGATGCAGGATGCTCTCTAGGTCACTTCTGTTGAAGCTGGTGTGGAAGTCCAACTCTTTTCAGCCGCCTAAAAAAGAAGTAGAGACACTGTTGTGCCCTCTTCAGCAGGTGGCTTGTGTTGTTGGTCCAGAAGAGATCCTTGGTGATGTGTACCACCTCTACTGCTGAACCACCAATGCACAGGGGAGTGTGAATGGTTCAAATCCTTCTGAATTCAACCACCATCTCCTTGAACTTGTTGACATTAAGAGAGAGATGAAATTCTAACAGCAAATCAGAAGTAAAACCATGTAACTTGTTTCACTGATAGTTTTTATACACACAGTAAGAACAAAATAGTGTGCAAAAATCCTAACATTGTTAGTGTGTACACTGCTTCACCCCTTTTAGGATAGGCTCCAGACCACTAGGACCCTGCATGGAACAAGTTATTGATGAAAACCAAAATATAATAATAATCATAATAATAATAATAATAGATTGTTTTGTATCCAGTTTCTAAGCAACAACCCAGTAGCAGTCCGGCAGGTAGGTCAACAAGCCACGCCTACACCTCCCTCACCAGTAACCACTGTTGGGAAAGACGACGTCCATCGGAGAGACGACTAAAAAGCTCGTGTGGGTTTTTTTATGTGTTCATATGTGAACCAATGTACATAATTTAGTTTATGTGTGTGTTTATTGTAACCGCACTATTGTCAATTTACTCAATTAACACTGTACGAACTGGAAATGCCGATTATTGTGATTATCAGTAGATGCAAACACATCTCGTATCAAGAAAAGAATATTTAAAAAGCACATAACGCAAAAAGTACATTAAAATATCGCATTCGACACTCCGCCTCGTTGGAGTCCATAAGGAAAAACATGTGACGAACTAAAAACCGTCATATTCTCTCGCCAGACAGGAACTCTCGCGATGCTGTCTTTGGTGCAGCGCGTGCTGGGCTGAAACACAAGAGAATCTGTTTCTGGGCCCAATATCACAACACGAAAGAAGGTAACAATGTACTGCAGCATGTCTCCCGAAGGGATCCGACACCTTTTTTAAACAAAATGTATTAACATTGTCAGCAGCAACAGAATTAAACAGGTCCACGACAACCCCAGCGGGACTGCACCAAAGACAAAAGGGCGTTAAAGGGAAATACTGAAGAATACAAGACTAAACACTATATATGTAATGTCAGCAAAAACACAGTTCCAGTAACCTTTTGGGTTTGCGTTTAGGATTGTTTCGCGTATTGATATATCTCCTTTACAGATAGAGGGAAGTGTTTAAAAACCTAATTTATACTTGTGTATAAAGTATTTAACTACCAGAATGTTGAGTATGTAGAAACCATCATCTTTCCCTCTCTCCCATGACCAAGAAACCAACTAATACATATTTAAAAATAAATTAAAAAATAAAAAATACAGGTACATCCAATAAGCGCTTCCGCTAACTCGCGACTCGTCACGTGCAGCAAAACAGGACACCGCCCACTGAGCTGGCGGGACCCTCTTAAAAGTGACGGCGCACCTTTAATACAAAGCGGGGAAAAAACTGGAAAATATACAGCACTGCTGTCTGTACAGAAAGCAAATACATATGATGCTCGGTTACATATAAAGTTTTTTTTAACGATATTTAATATACATTCCAGTGAACTGCTTATCACAAAAATACTTATTTCTAAAAAAACCACAACGGCATGTTATCCGCAACTCTGGACATTTACAGTAAACCAACTTCTTATAATTTCAGTAAAACATTTGTGTACCTTTTTTAAGAAAATTGTAAGCTACTTTGTCTCATATCACAGTGTGACAGAAATTCGCAACCCCGTTAAAGACAACAGTTTTCTCGAAAGAGATCACAAGTAACCATTACAAATCAAAGTAAAGTCCATTTCATGGCGCACTTTCAGGTTTTGACTTGCTTAGCGTAAATCCAAAAAGTTTTACCAAAAAAAGTACAATGAATGGAAATGATTCATCTCCACAAGATGCTTAGGAAAAATTGTACTGTTTTAAAATAAGCACAGACACGTTTATGCTTAGCAAAGTTTTCTTAATAGGGCCCAACTCAAAATACCGCTTTCTTTACACATTCAACGTACAATTCTTAGTAGTCGCTGCAGCCACCACTTACAAAGTTTGGCCTCCATACTAAAGTGCTCAGCGGTTCAGTAAGGTGTCAAAACGCATAATCTCTGATGTAACTGCACCGTAACTTTACCCCTTTTCGGTCACCTTCACCTACTCGTATCCCAAAAAAGCCCCGGCGTGCCCAGTATAAACTGTGAAACAATTACCTGTAAAATATAACATATGCCAACGCTCGTTGTAAACATATTTATTGTTCTGCTACGAAACAGACTAATTCACAAAATAAACGTCGCAGTGTAGTCGTTTTGTGTTTTAATCGCGTTGAAACGAACGCGGGCGCTTGTCGGGCAGCCCCTAAACGGCCCTGCCGGGTCCTCGTAGGCACGTGGTGCAGCCCATGTGTTAGAGAGTTCCAGAAGAACGCTGAGTCGCGGGGTTGCGAGGACGTTCAGAATAAGAGTCCAAACGTGACACTTAGCGGGCGACATTTGCGTATTTTGAGCAGCACGACTGCGTGTCGTTGGGCGGTTTCGTGTCTCAAAACGTCGTAGTGCCAGAAGTTGTGAGTCGTGCGGTTTCTCAGCCTCGGTTTGTGTGATTAAGGAGCCCGACGAGTCGCCATGATGCTGAATGCGACCAGGAGCGCGTGCAGGACCCTGATCCGCCCGCAGAGCTGCGCTGGAGACGTTTCCTCCACGCTGAAGAAGGTGCGTGTTCGCCGGGCACTGCGGGGATTCGTCTGGGCTCTTGTCTGCGGCCGAGTTAACGTTTGTTGAACATTTCATATGACAAAGATCCTCCAGCCCGAGGTTCACTGAGGGTGACCTAGTGAAGGCGGACAGGGGGCGCATTTAAACGGTACAAACGTTCAGAAAAAAGCTTCCGAACAAAATTGAATGTGTGGGCCTGGCCTTTAAAGCATCTTATTGGGTCCACTTGGGATACTGGGCTCGCCTCGCCCGTAAATTCGTTTGGAAAATTAAACGAAGACAATACTCCATGCGTATGACTTTTTGAAAGCGATTACATTTATAACTTATGTAAATGACAACATCCAATAAGGAGTTGTGAGCTTATTGAATACGCGGGATAGTTTTAATATTCATTCTGTTGTTTGTTATATATCAGTATTTACCTGTTTCATTGTCGCAGTTTATTTGATCACTGGTTACTAAATAAGTAGTAAATTCGAAAAACAGTCAATTGTTATAAAGTAGAGTGTTATGGCCTTGTCCTGTGATGGGAGAACATCCTCTTTGACCTTCATTGTCGTCTGCAAAAGCCATCTGGTCAAACAGTCGATTGTGTTCTTCAGCTCCCCGGTTGCTTATATGGTAAAAACGATTGATTTAATAACCATTCCTGTATATTAATTTGATCCACCTCCTGTTGCAGGTCTGCTGGAGTCCATTGAGCCAAGATGCGCTCAGAAATGCCCCCAGACGTAACTATGCGTGAGTGTCTACTGCTGGACTTCTTACGGAAACATTGAGGGGTTTAAAGCACATATTAACCCTTTGACTGGTTACTTCACTTCAGGTCGGAGGCAATCAAAGGATCAGTCATTGGAATTGATTTGGGGACAACCAATTCTTGTGTCGCTGTCATGGAGGGAAAGCAGGCAAAGGTGAGAGTCCTTATCTAAGGAAATGCAACATTTTAAAAGTTCTTAACTTCCACTGTTCATTGGAATGCCACACAGAGAGTTTGTGGTCAAAAAGTGATTTGGTTATTGCCACAACAATATTTTTTGTATTTTACCGTTGGAGGTGCTTGCATTGGTTACATTAATTCAAGGTTTTCAAGGTTTTTTTAGAGTTCATGCTATTTATGTAGAAAGTTGTGTTTCATGAGGAGGGTCTCTTTGACAGGTTCTGGAGAATGCTGAGGGGGCGAGGACAACACCCTCAGTGGTGGCTTTCACTGCAGAAGGGGAGAGGCTGGTAGGCATGCCAGCAAAACGTCAGGCCGTAACCAACCCCAAGAACACGCTGTACGCCACAAAGCGCTTGATCGGCCGGCGCTTTGACGACCCCGAGGTGCAGAAAGACCTGTGAGTTTGCGTGAAAATTAAGACCAGAGTTGTTGGTGTGTTGTCCCTTTTTGTCCCGGTAGACAAGTTTTTAATTCCTCCTTGTTCCTTTGGTGTACAGGAAGAACGTACCCTACAATATTGTTCGCGCCTCAAACGGCGATGCTTGGGTTGAGGCTCATGGGAAGCTCTACTCTCCCAGCCAGGTTGGGGCCTTTGTACTAATGAAGATGAAGGAGACAGCAGGTAAGCAACAGATTCACCTGTTCAAAATTTGAACCTCCAAGGAAATGCTGGTCCAACATAACGCTGTTACTCTGTTTAGAGAATTACCTGGGACACAACGTGAAGAATGCGGTCATTACAGTTCCTGCATACTTCAATGATTCACAGAGACAGGTATTCAGATTCTCCACTCTAATGACCTGTATGGCTGTCTTTCTGCTTAGTTGAAGTAATGATATTCCCCTTTATGACATACTGGAGACAAATTATGCATTGAGATGAATTTAACATTGTTACATACCCTCCTAACCAACATAAATGTTTATAATGGATGCAACATTACGTCCTGTGTAACACTGGTTGGTTTTGTGTGAAGGCCACCAAAGATGCCGGTCAGATTAGTGGTCTCAACGTGCTGCGGGTCATCAATGAGCCTACAGCTGCAGCGCTGGCCTACGGCCTGGACAAGACCCAGGACAAGATGTAAGCTGGGTGCTACTGGATGAGTGGTGTTATCAGTTTTGGACTTACTGTTTTGCTTAAGCATTAATCGGTTAACTACATTCATGGGATCGACAAATGCTGATTTATGGCTATACTGACAGATTATCAGCTCTTTGTTTTTCTTTTTTGTAATAAATGTTTTTTTTAGTGGTTGGTTGTATGTGTTAACTGTTGCAGTGTGGTTAAACATACTTGTAAAAATCCTGGTTTTGCAGCATTGCAGTGTATGACCTTGGTGGCGGCACTTTCGATATTTCTGTCCTGGAGATCCAAAAGGGTGTGTTTGAGGTGAAGTCCACCAATGGAGACACTTTCCTGGGTGGAGAAGACTTTGACCAGCACCTTCTGCAGTACATTGTCAAAGAGTTCAAGAGGGAGGTCAGTGACCAGTGTGGTACTGTCCACATGTAGTGTTTTATTGTTTGTTACTACAACTCATCTGCTACTGCCTCTCTGCAGTCTGGTGTGGATCTCACCAAAGACAACATGGCTCTTCAGAGGGTGAGGGAGGCAGCAGAGAAAGCCAAGTGTGAGCTTTCATCTTCCTTGCAAGTGAGTGAAACCTTTTTTCTTTGTTCTCCAAAGTACATTGAACTTATTTGTAATCATTTTTTTTTTCTTGTGCTGAAGTTTTTCTCATTCAGGTCATCTTCTGCTGTTTAAAATGGATGGTCATATGATTGGCATAACCAACAATTACTGTTATCTTCTGTCTCCTTATATATGGCATCATTTTCAGCACTTTTCCTAAAGAACAAAATTGATCTATGCAGAGGCCTCTATGTATTTCTAAATATTGTGTGGCTTGATTTTCTGCAAAAACTACCTGTACAGCCTTGTGTTTCCAGTCATATACACCCTTCCCCCACCAGCAGCAGTCAGCTGAGCAGGCGTGTACCGTGCCTGACTTAGTGTTACTCTGCTGGGAGAGGAAGGTGCAGCCAATAAGGCTTGGCTCTGGGAGATGCTGTCCTAGTGGCTGCCAATGCCAAGCTGTGGCAGCACCATGTCCCTCTGAGAGTGGGTCGTGCCCACACTTACACTGGGACGGCCCTAGTCTGAGGGTAAACACTGCACTCTACCCTTGTGCCAAAGAGTGGTGCCAGTGAATGTACGGTTGTGCAATAAATTTGTAGAGTATTGTTTTACCTGCCATATATCCTGTCCAAACAGACAGACATCAATCTGCCCTACCTGACCATGGATGCCTCTGGGCCCAAGCACTTGAACATGAAGGTGACACGTGCCCAGTTTGAGGGCATTGTGGCAGACCTGATTCGCAGGACAGTGGCACCATGTCAGAAGGCCATGCAGGATGCTGAGGTCACCAAGAGCGATATTGGTGAGGTGCTGCTGGTTGGAGGCATGACTCGTATGCCCAAGGTAAATGTGTTTTTGGTCTCCACAGGAGATCACAACCACCCTGTTGGCTCTTGCCACGCCTTTCCACTTTCTTACCCCATTCCCACTTCCACTCACAGGTACAGCAGACCGTTCAGGACCTGTTTGGCCGTGCCCCTAGCAAGTCTGTTAACCCTGACGAGGCAGTAGCTATCGGCGCCGCCATCCAGGGTGGTGTTCTGGCTGGTGATGTCACAGATGTGCTCCTTCTGGACGTCACCCCCCTGTCTCTTGGAATTGAGACACTTGGCGGGGTCTTCACCAAGCTCATCAACCGCAACACAACCATCCCAACCAAGAAGAGCCAGGTGAGCTGTTTGTTCTCATATATTCCAGCAGCCAGGAATACTAGTTAATGGGAAAACTAATTCTGCTTTTGTGAGTTGAGATGCATTAGCATTTCCTGAAGGAGGGTACCTGTTTTCAGGTGTTCTCCACAGCAGCTGATGGTCAGACTCAGGTGGAGATCAAGGTATGCCAAGGGGAGAGAGAGATGGCTGCAGATAACAAGCTCCTGGGACAGTTTACTCTGGTGAGTTTAAGTCCACCTGCATGGTGTACCTCCACATCAGATGGAAATGAATGTAGTTTTTGAGCCATATCCCTTGTGCCTGATCCTGGACTGTACTTTCACATGTAGGTGGGAATCCCTCCTGCTCCAAGAGGTGTTCCTCAGATTGAGGTGACATTTGACATTGATGCAAATGGAATAGTCCATGTGTCTGCGAAGGACAAGGGCACCGGTCGCGAGCAGCAGAGTAAGCCTCTCCATCCTCAGTATCTTCCTCCTCTTTTAGATCAGTGCTTATCTTGTGCTGTGATGATTTTATCAACACATCATTCTGACCTCAAGATGGAGAAGTATTTAATAGAACTGAGCACATAAGCAAAAGTTAAATAGGGCATGATCTGTCAGAGGGGTTTGTTAAGCCAATCAACCCTTTCATTGCCAATTCCAGTTGTTATCCAGTCATCTGGTGGTCTCAGCAAAGACGACATTGAGAACATGATCAAGAATGCAGAGAAGTATGCCGAGGAGGATCGTAGGAGGAAGGTAGGAGCTGTTCACAGCATTTTCTTGCAAATGTTCATCTTCAAAAATATAGGGATCAAGTAATTGTTCAAATAAAGACAGACTTTATGATTATAAGGAAACCACCTGTGCTGGTCATGTGGAAGGAGTTGACTCTTTCGGGAATGGTGGCAGCTTTCATTGTTCCTCAGATATAATTTTTCTTTTTCTCAGGATCGTGTTGAAGCTGTAAATATGGCAGAGAGCATTATCCATGACACGGAATCCAAGATGGAGGAGTTCAAGGACCAACTCCCAGCTGATGAGGTATGTTGGAAAAAGTGTTTTGAGCATTTTTCCATCACTATTTATTCTGCTGAACAAGGCTATCAAAATACTGTTCTGAGGGGACTTTTTTAATACTGAACAAGGATTCAGTTCTCATTAAACCTGTTTAACTCCCTTTCTGAGCTCTTTGCCTGAGAGTTGGAAAATCTGTTGAACTTAGCCTGAATTCAAGTGCAGAATCCTTGCCTTGAAATTTCCAGCACATACAAAACATGGATCTGTTGCCTGTTCCTGTCCTTCATCTTTCCAGTGCAACAAACTGAAAGAAGAGACTGCCAAAGTGAGGGAACTTCTATCAAGGAAGGACACAGAGACGGGCGAGAACATCAAGCAAGCAGCCACTAACCTTCAACAGGCTTCACTCAAGCTCTTTGAAATGGCATACAAGAAGGTAGGATTTTAGCCTTCAGACCAAATCTGACATCAGTTTATAAGAAAATGCCTCTGTATTTAGGGTGTTCAGAACTAAATGAACTGTTAATTCTCATTCCCTACTAAACAATGTGTTCAGATACATGAATTTATCCAGTGACATTTTCCCCAAGTCACAATGACTTTGCATTTATTATTTGGTTGGCGGAAGCATGTATCCACCCACTCATTGTGACTCCTCTTGTACAGATGGCATCAGAGAGGGAAGGCAGCAGCGGGAGCAGCTCAGGAGCCAGTGGGGAGGAGAAGAAGGAGGGACAACAGTAGAGTTTTTGTCATGGAGGCAATGGGACTGGATGGCTTGGGAGCGTTGACAGAAAGAATCCTGAGCAGTTCTTCAATAAGTCACCTTCACATACTGTGTTTTTTGCAGTACACTATAATTGCAACTGTGCCCTTCCCTTAATGTCTGTAATTTAATAGTTCAAAAAGAAATGTATCTTGTCTGAATTTTTACTTGTATCTGTCTGTATTATGATTTAGTAAATGTCTAACTTTGCATTGGCTGTGTTTCCGTACAGTCTCGCAAAAGGATCAAGTGTGGGTCATTGTTCTTGGGTTTAAAAACTTTCATCCTCTACAGGTTTAACCCCCAGGGTTGCTTTTGTGTTTGTGTAAAAAGTATGTGGGGTCACATCTCGACAGTAGTCGGTTTAGAAGCCCCCCCCCAGTTCCTTTTGTGTCAAGGGGTTGTGAGGAACTTCTGGCAGATTTGTATAACTGCTAGCAATTGGCAACCTATTATGAAAAGTTCCTTTTTTTTTTTTATATTGGGTTTCAATTTTTTTTTTTTTAAAGAAAGAAATATATTGTTTAAAAGTGACTTTCCCCTTGTTGAAACAGATTTTGTGAAGTGACCTGTTGAACTGCATGTAGATGTACATGTTACAGATTTAGACATTTAACACAAATTGTAGAACGGGGTTTCTAATGTGAACTTTACTGAATATTTGTTTGCTGAACAGAGTTCGATCCTTCGAAAGTTTATCTAATACTATATAACGAAAAAATGGAGGTGACAACGCAAAGCTCAAATGTTCAATCTTGTGTCCCTGTATGTGGAATGTAAAAACCGCAGCGTAGTGAATCAAATTAAAAATGAGGCCATGTGTTCCTTGAAGACAGTGGTTAGACTCAAATGCTTCTGCCGCCTTTTATAATAAAGTTTTTAATTTGAAAGGTCTGTACTTTGTCGTGATTTATCGCGTGGCTGTGCTAACGGTGGCTAATGTGCTGAGCTAATGCGCTAAGAAGACAGCTATCCTAATATTTGAGTATTTCTCAGAAAGCGAACAATATTTTAGGCGCAAATTTAACGCACGATAATTGTATCTGTCAAGTTAATACATTGTTTTTTAAAGAGCAGCGCACAGGTAAACGATTATTTTCGTCAAAAGTTTCTCTTGGTGGACGTTCGTATCCCATAATGCACCGCTCACGACACCTCTCTACGATGCCAACTCATTTAAATATTACATACGCACGATATCCCACAATGCACCGCAGCACTATGGTAACCCTGCTGCAGTATAAATGGGACCAAGTTTCGTCGCTCGGCCTTTTGGTCTGACAGTAGTCGGTCTGAAGTTGTCATCAGCGCAGCAGTAGTAAGTGTTCTGTCGCACTTTTTGTGACCGCTTTCATTTTAAACTGGGTTCGCCATCGAAAGCAACAGGTTGTGTGTGGATTCGGAATGTGGAAGTTCCTATTGTTCACCACGTGCGTGTTAATAGGCTTCCGGTCATGGTTACCGGCTGACCAGTTGAGAGTTGGCTAACTTCGTGAGTTCTTGTGCTTATCAGGTTATGTGGCATGTTTTATGGTGCGTGGGCGTGCAGCGGTGCGCGAAAGGGGGTCGGCGAGTTAATGCTCTTAGTTCACCGACGTGAGTTACTGTCCAATGGTCGGACAGCCAAGCCTGAGTGAGCAGCCTAATAAAGTGAACATTTTAGAAGTTACGATCGCAGTGATGAACTTTCTAAACGGGACAAATGCGTCTCGCCGCAAACTTCCTGTCCTGGGGCCGCACTGGCGTCCGAAAGACACAAACTGGGATTTGTCGAATTTGGCTCACTGGTGCCACGTGAGATTAATTTTTAATTTTTTTTTACTCAAGTGGGATATGGCTTCTCTTGTGGACTAAACCTGCTTTGCCCCTTTGTCCCCTTTCACTTCCAGCCTAATTTTAACTGCACAACCAGGTACTGTGTGTGTGTGTGTTCTGTAGTGCTTTTGATCCTGTTTCACTGGAATGTTGTGTTCACAGGAGGGTCTGTGGCCTCAGTTTAATGAGGCGTTCAATGGATCATTTCACTTGAAGATGAAGCTGGATGTGGAAAGGAAAAGTATGAAACTCTTCAATCCAGGTGAAATGTTACTGCAAACACTACTGGAAATATTAAAGAGGGTTATTTGACTGTTCAGGGGTCAAAGCCCCCCCCAGCGGCAGTCAGCTGAGCAGGCGTGTACCGTGCCTGAACTGGTGTTACTCTGCTGGGAGAGGAAGGTGCTGTCAGCAAGGCCTGGCTCTGGGAGACACTGTACTAGTGGCTGCTGATGGCAGGCTATGGCAGCACTGTGTCCCTCTGAGAGTGGGCCGTGCCCTCAACCATGCTGGGGCGGCCCTAGTCTGGGGGCAAACAATTAACCTTTTAGCCTACAAATATAAGGGTTCAACATGTCACCTTTTTAAAGCTTTCTTTCTCCCCCCCCCCCCCCTTCCTTCTAGAGTATAAAGTTGGCTGACACTGCATTTGCCAGTCCCAACATGGTAAATACTCTAAATCACTTTATTTTAACTTTAAGAGGCTTAGGTTCCTGTGATTAAACTGTGTGGTGATGCTTTTTTTTAACACATCATTCCTATTGTCTGTGAAGATCACTAAAGCACTGAACACAGTCCAGACTTGACCTGATATGCATTATTCTCAGTCTCAGGCTTTTTTAGAGGATAAACGATACATAAATGGGTTCTGGTTACGCTGTTCCACTGAAGCAAATTGTTTCCTTTTTGCAGGTGACCCTGTAGTATGAAGTGGTCCAAGAGTTCAGGGAAAAAAGGCAGGAAAAAGTGAAAACCAGGTAACTTTAAAGTGAAGATGGCTCATCTTATGGTGTCATGAACCCCCAAGTCCGTACTGTCATAGCAGAGGCAACTTCCTTGTTATGATTGCTTTTCTTGGGACAGTAAACGCAGGACTTTGGCACAGGTTAAAGCAGACATGTCCTGCTATAACCTGACTAGAAGACCTGGAACATGTTCTCTGACAATTGTGGAAGTTGGTCCTGAAGCAGAACTGAATGTGTATAAACAAATCTCACTGTTCCTCTTAGGTGCTGCATCTGGATCCTGAGAAATCTGTGGATTTTGGAGCTTTGAGTGTATGTGGTGTAAAATAAAATTCAATAAAGCTTGATTTAAAATCATCTATAGTGTCAAGTGTTTCTTCCAGGTACCTGTGTGCACTGAACAGGATTTGCAGCAACATATATTTTGGATTTAAAAAAAAAAAAACTACAAGGCTAGTTCACTAAGTGGCATGGTGGTTGGAGCTTCTGCCTCTGGACTTGGGTTGAAGGTTTGAGTCCCATCTCGCATAGTACTTGTGTGCAAGATGGCTTTTTTTTTTTCTTTTTTTTTTTTTGTAAACAAAAAGCATCAACCAAGTTTTACTTGGGCTCACCAGAATTTGCATTTTTGGTAAGTTCTAGATAGGCTCTTTTGAGGGAAGAGGCACAAGGTTACAGCAGCGCATGTACAACTTCTCAAATCATTCCATGTGATGGAACCTTAGAGGACCAGCAATAGATGAAGTAAGCAGTAATTGGTGCACAAAACTGAAAAGGGTAGTGTGTGTGTGGAAGGCTGAGACCAATGATGCAATAACTGCATGCGTTGGAAAGAGGGTTGAAGTGCTGGGGTGTACAGCATAGGTGTACTGGTTAACATCACTTTCTTTACCTATGGACATCCATTCTTGAACTTGAAAAGTACTTTTGTGCTGAAATACTGCCTTTTTACAAAAACCTGAGAATAAACCATAGAAAAACCAAAAGGATCATATACACAATACTAAATAATGAATTCTTTCATAGTCCACACCCATGGCTGTTATATAGCTCAATGCAAACCTTATGGTGCACTTCTCTGTATTAAATATTTGGTTGTCCTCTTTAATGTGACATTGAATTGTTAACTACAGTTGCATGACAGTTGATGAAAAATACTATGCATTTTACTCCCTCCAGAATTAAAAAAAATAGACTGAGTGGTACATTAAATGTGGTTTGGTAAAAGCTGCATACAAATATTAGTAGCTTTGAGAAACCTAAAGCGATACACTAACTTAATTATTGGTTATGTTTATTTTGCACTTTTATGTCTTCTCTTACTTGTTTTCTATTTAACCTGCTGCACAGGTTAATTTCCCCCTTTCTCCCCTCCCCCATTAAACCTACTATTGGTATGGACCAACCACCAGCTTCACTACTATCCAGCCTCTCCAGTTGAGGGTCAAGCTCACCAATATGATTGTGGAAGCACCAGTGGGGTCCTGGATCATGGACTATCACACAAGCAGATGATAGTTTGTCACACTTCAGGACTGTGTCACTGACACAGTGGTAAAAGACTCAGGTGCATCCCGAGGAAGGGTACTGTCTCCATTCCTGTCTGCTCTCAACACCTCAGACTTGAAATTCAAGTCTGAGTGGTATCACCTGCAGAAGCTCTTTGATGGTTCTACTATACAGGGGTGTATAGAGGAAGACAATGATGTGGATTACAGGCGACTGACTGAGGACTTTGTTTCATGATACAAGAAAAAAATCACCTGCTAAACATTGAGCACAAAACGAAGGAGCTGGTGGTTGATCTTCACCATCATAAAAAGCCTTTGTGTCTGGTTACTATTGTGGGTACAGATGTGAACATGGTCCAATCCTAAAAGTACTTGGGGGTCCACATTAGCAACAAACTGCACTTTTCTCACAACACAGACGTCCTGTATAAGAAAACACAGAGCAGCTGTATTTTCTTACATGGCCGACGTCCTTTAACACGGGCGGCAACATCCTCCGCATTCTGCCAGACTGTAGATACCACTGTGATGTTTTACGCCATAGTGTGCTGGGGAGGGAATGTCACTTCTGGTGAGGAACACAGACGCAACTGTCTCATAAGGAAAGTAGGTTCTGTTATGGGTCAGATCCCTTATTTGGTTGAGGCCGTGTTAGAGCCCATGATGAGAAAGAAGAAAGCTACAGTCCTTCGTGGACATTGACTCACATCCCCTAAGTGATATGATCACCATGAGCTCTTTTAGCCACCAGGTTATTTAACTTAAATGCAGTAAAAAGCGCTTCTGGGGGTCCTTCCTACCAACAACCACCCACCTGCATAACAACACTCAAGAACCTGTAAAGATTCGACTATTAATGTTATGTATTTACTTGTTTTGTTGTTTTCCTTCTGTTATTTATTTCTTGTTATGTGTCGTCGGTGTCTTATGTTTTGTGTCCGGTGTATTTAGATACTTTACGGCGAATTGCCCTGCGGGGATCAGTAAAGTCCCATCCTGTACTATAGTAACTGATGCACGAACTGTGCCCGCGCCGACCTGCAGTGCGGGACACTGACCGGTAGGTAGCTCCCTGCTGCCGCGGTGAGGCGGTTTCCACGCACCGTTACTCCCTCCACAGCCGTGCAGCCTGGTTGGAGGGGCAGCTCGGGCTCCTCCTGGAGAGGGATGGATGCTGCGGAGGACGGCAGAGCGGAGCCACACGCCACAACGGGCACAGAGAGCGGGAACTGCGAGCTCTAACTGTCCGCGAGCGCAGACGGCGTGAACTCACGCTGCTGCACGTGACCAGAGCCCGGCTCGCGGCGCTGTCTACAGGTGCGTCTGTCTGCGGTATCCATAGCGCCCTTTTAAGTTTCCTTTTTCCCCATTTGTTGCGCTGTTCTGAGAACTTAAGCGAGACCCGGACGGTACCCCTCAGGTGAGTCTCTCTTTCTCAGCACAGGTTAGGATTAATCCGGGTTGTTTAAGGATTTCTAAACGAACATGAACATGTAAAGTTGGCGAGTAAGACGGACTTAGTTCACTCTTTAATTTTTGTTTATAGTCATGTGTCGGACGCTTTTTTCCCCAAATCGACACATAGTGTGACGATACCTAGCGTCATTTACCCCATTGTAAATCAGAGTATTTTTTGAGAATCTTGCTCAAGGCGGCTGTAACCACCACGCCCCCTGCTGCCCCAGCATCACTTTTAACGGGCGCTTTGCAGAAGGAGCATCCCGAGGAGCCTGGATGATGGAGGTCCACAGAGGGGTCTCTCTCTGCCTGCTGCTCTGCCTGCTGCCTGCACAAGCTCTCGGTAAGACAAGCATTACCTTCAGATATTTTTCTTTTTTTCACTTTGTGTTAATTTATGTCATGTGTCCTTTATGTCCAAGGTGTCATGAATATAATGCAAACTGAACCATACTATAGCCTTAGCTATAGATTGTTTTATAGGCTTCTGTAAAGTGTATTATAGACTACAATATATCGTATTATACACTGTACTATAGTGTATTATTGAGTGTATTTCATGCTACTATATTATAATGTGTATTGCAGACTTTATTATAATGTGTACTGTAGGCTACTATAGGCAGTACTGTAAACTGTACTATAGGCTATACAATAAACTATTTTAAGTTCTAGAATAAAGTAATATGAATGTACTGGGCTTTAGACTGTAGAATAAATGCTTAGCTACTATAGAGCGTAGTATAGAAATTGATCTGTAAAATAGATGTGAACGCTGCTATGTGGTGTATTATAATTACCACAGTGCAGGTAGCAAACTGTGCTGTGGACTATACTATACAATGCAGTTTAAACTATACAACAGTCAGTGAACTGTACAGTACTGTACATGTGCCGAGAAGCGACACACACACACACACACACACACACACACACACACACACACACGTACACACTCCTGCAGACAGTGCGTTGCTTGTCTCCTGCTTCACTCTATGAATCTCACTGGGCCGCTATTTCTGCACCGCGGTTTTACTGTCTAATGTTTACTGTCCTCTGCTCTCCAGAGGGCCACCTGAGAACAGACACGATTCGTCTGCTGTTTGTGTCCCGTGGGTGAAAACAAAAGCTATTTCTGTATTTTAGTCTGCCCTCGAAAATCCCAGGTTATGTTTTGTGTCACTTGACTATTCACATCCTTTAAATAGCAAGAAAGGTTAAAGGAGTTTGTTGGTTTTGTATATTTGGGTGCCATGTGTAAAGGTACTTTTGGAAGAGCTAAAAATATTGCCTAACATGTTTAACAGTACAGTCTGTCTAGTCTATTTATAAAAACAACGGAGACTGGAAGCCTGTTTTTAACTTATTTTGGTTGTAATTCCAGTTATTCTACATCCTAATTCACAATCAATAAAGGCTTAATGATATAAACATCCCTCAATGTGTTTGTTTAAGTTACGTGTAAAACTTAAATATGGCAAATAAGTAAAACATATTTAAAATACTTTTATTACCTAGGCTCCAAACTGCTGCAACCATAACCAGGACAAGCGGTTTAGGATGATGGCTGGATGGATGGACATATTTTATTAACTGTGACCTAAATTAAAATAAAAGGCTGGTTTACAGTGACTGGAAACAAAAATGTCATCTCCACAAATTCCTACTCAAGGCTGCTTGTTGATTGATTCATCCCGTGGGCTCATTCAGTGTAACTCACTTTAGTATTGGTGACCAGGAACACCAGATAGAGTTATAAACACTGTGGAAGTGAATTGAATTTAGGTACCCCCAGACTCTTATTGTCTTTGGGTGGTTTCTGCCACATCAATTTCAGGGTTGTTTTTGCTGCTTTATAAACAAATTATCAAAAAGGTAAAATAATAAATAATAATTAAACTGGAAAATGTTTGCATTATCAAAACTTTTTACCCCAGCAAGTTATAATTTGGAGATGCTGCTATTGTGTGTAAATGATTATGTGGGTTTAAAGAGAAGGGGCCAAAAGTACAGCAAGAGGTAAGGATCCTGCATCACATAGCTTTTGTACAGCATGTGGCTTCATTTTTGTTTGTAGAAACTGGACAAAAAATTGCATCTGAAACCGTTGGCAAAACAGTTAAGGACCATGGTTTGTGACCATTAGGTTTTTATTTCAAGTTCCTTGGTCTTTTTGTAGCCTTAGTGAAAGTGCTACCAAAAACAGCTGGGTTGGCTCTGGCAGGCAGTCCCAGGGAACTGCATGGGGGAAGGGGAGAGCCAGCTCCTTGTCCCGACAGCCCTCCTCAACAGCTCAGCCTCGCAGGGGCCCCAACTGCCCTGGACAAGGAGCCCTTTAACTGGCACACTTGATTAACAGGAACATTCGGTGTGTGTCAAGGGGGTACGGTTGCCACGGCGTGTCTAATGACAACACACAAATCAGCGTGCACGTAAAAGCGGCTTTTGAAGTGCCCGGCTTGTGTTGGAGCCGCCGCTCTGAGGACAAATAAACAAGATCATGTTCTGAATTCATAATCGCTCAGGAAACCTAAGAACACGTACGTGTGTCCCTGGCCAGGTTCAAAAGCCTTTAGAAGGTAAATCTAAGTGGGACAGATGACATCTGCTGCACCCGTAGCATAAATCAGCAAAAAAGTAGTGCTCCGGGAGTGGCCGTCGGCATCGGCCTGCCCTGATCCCAGCCTCCTCAAAGCCGGGACGCAAATAGACAGAAAGGAGCACAGGGCCGAGTCGATATGTCCATCTCTCCGTTTCCCTTTCATCTCGTTGGATATTGTGGCGAGCTTCATTCTTCAACAACAGTTTGTGCATTTCTAAAAAGGTACCAGGTAGCATAGTGGTTAGAGCTGTCACTTTCCACTCATAGGGCCCATGTTTAAATCCCACCCCCTGCTGTAGTACTTTTGATCAAGGTACTTACCCAGAATTCATAATAAGAATTACCCTGTTGAGTAAATTATTGTATATAGCTTGGTGTATAAAAGTAACATTGTCACTTTGGACAAAGAAGGTATATGAATGAATGAATGAATGAATGAATGAATGAAAAATCAGATCTTTACTAATATGAAATAGGTTGCAAATATTATAACACCACATCTTTTTGTTCAGTGAAACATGGAGTCATGACTTTTTCATTTCATATGTTTAGTTCTGAGCTGAAATTGTAGTGTTAATGTTTCCCTTTTTTCATACAGTTTAGGAGACTAAATGACCCCATGTTGAACTTTTCTTAAACACAGCAAGTTAGACTGTGTGGAGTGGCATAGGCACAGCCCTCAGGGTTAGCTGTGTGTGCTTCTCCCTTTGACTGTCCCACCTGTAGAACATTTACAGCTGACAGTTGTGCGCCATAGGGTGAGACTACAGTCCGCAGTGATCCAATGGAAAACCAACTCTGCATTCACCCAGTGCTCCCATTCTGACCTCTGATGGGGTTAAACACCCTTTATCTCAGGTTGTTTGGTGAAACACCAACTGTTTGCACATCTCTCTCTCGTGACTTTATCTGTTCAGGGGTGCCAGGAGGAGCAGGGTGGGGGGGGCATAGGGTTGCTTTTTGTGAGGTGTACAATCTGAATTGTTGAGTTTGGATTGTGTCTTTATTTTGGCCTTGTTTTAGCTATCTGTGGAATGCCAAGTCACAACCGAGCGTCGAGCCGAGTAAGTTTCTGGTAAACTCAGTGAGGGGGGCATACAGGGGGGCAGACAGGTGACGCTGTCAAGGTGCAAACAGTATCTACAGGACGTCAGTGGAGAGTCTCTGAGGATGCGGAGGATTTCAGCTAGTTTTAAGCCACCCACCTCCTGATGTTGTAGTCTTGAATTTACCGTGAATTGATACCAAAAAAATAATCCAGGTGTACAAATCACTGAAAGTAGCTTAACATTGTGAACTGCTTTGGAGAACAGGATAAGACTTATTAGTAATTTCTATATCTATGAAGTTCTGTCTCTCTATGTTTGTTCTTAATGCACGGCGCACACTTCACTCTTAATATCGTTGTTGTTATATACTTTTACAGAGGACACTAGAATCAAATTTGTCCAGTTTGCCTAATTTCTATGATTGTCCCTAAAAACAAAACATCCTCTTCACTGGATTTCATGTTGCCTTCTCTTTCCATTCAAATGTCCTGGGAAAATGAGAAAATAGCAGGGTTCGAATCCTTGCTTTTATTGTAGTGCTCTTGATTGAGGTATTTACCCTGATACTGAAGAAATTACTCTTTTGTATCCATAGGTAAATCATTGAGGCTCAGGTTACAAACCGCACAGGGTAACATGCCTTGTAGGAAAGTGTCAGACAAATGAACAAATAATGGAAATTTCCTCACACTTCCATTTTTACTCTCCCCCAGAGTGTGGGAGACTGCAGTCTCAGAGCCACGGGGCTGTCTGTCCTTGAGGACCCGGCGCTCTGCGAGGCCCTTCTGTAATTCCATCCAGGGTTGGGCTCCGAGGTCGGGCTCTCTCCCTGATGTGCCGTAGTGGGGATGTGTTATAGTTAAGGTAGAGACCACTGCTCTCACTGCAGAGCAAACAGTAGCAACACACACAGTCCAGACCCAAACGCACACCTTTGCCTGGTCTCCTTCCCAACCTATCTCCATGGCATCTTCACATAGTGTCGCCCCAGACGTCGGTACTAAGGCAAATTTTTCCTGCACCCTGTATTTATATGCACAGCATATGGACACACGTCAAGCATTTTTGTGTGTTTACTTTTAGCGATACACTGCTGGAATGCGTGTGTGCAGTCTGTCCACACTGGACAAAATACCTACAAAAGCTGAGTGCTGGAGAGAGGCAGGAGGGCGCTGGAGCACGGGGCCAATCAGCAGGCCCCCTGCTACCCACCAGCTCAGTTAAAGTGCGAACACAGGCAGTTTGCGGAATGTTCTGGCTCGCCTCTCCTCCTTGCATGGTCAGACATTTCCTGTTTCTTGCTCTCTGCCCTGGCTGCCAGAACGAATCGGCTTGCCTGCCGAGCACTTGTGACCCCTCCTCATGGCCCCCAGGAAATGGGAAGCTATGACTGCACACTTCCTGTCCAGTGACCATTATGTCCACTAACTGTACACTCGGGGTATAGTGGTGACTGTGATCGGTGGCCCGGCAGTCGGCTATCGCTGACCGGCTCAGTGCAACCCCAGACAAAGCACGCGGTCCAGGCTAATAAATGGAGAAGTGTATGATTTATGTATTCTGATGTGTAGTAGTGTATCCCACAGCTTTGTCAGATCAATGTACGGAGCTACTGGTCACTATAGAAGCCAGAACGTTTTGAAGCAGCGCCCTCTGTTAAAGCGTTACACTTTGGATGGGCTTTTTTAATGATTAAACAGTTTTTATAGCAGATGCTCAGTGATACGTGACAGCAGGCCAGATTCCTTGTTCAAGTCAAGCAGACAGCCGTTTCATGGTATTTCTCTTGGCTGCTCTCTAACCCACTGCATTCTCCAAGTTGCCAGGCAAGAGGAGGTGGGAGGTGTTGGGAGGACTGGGACCATCAAGAAAATTAGTTATGTGTGACATTCCACTTACGTGTGACATTGGACATCCCCTGGGCTGAAATCCGGTCGGACAAGGGTGGCTGAGTCAACAGACCTGTGGAATGAGTCACAGAGCACAGAACTTGTGTGCTTTCCTCCCCCAGCAGGTGTCACAGCCCCCAGTTCATTAGGGAGATAATGAAAGACCTCGTGGGAGGCCCTTATCTGAGCAGAGCAGTGGGCTCTACCACCACCCCCCTTTCTCCAGGACACTATTTCAATAGGGTGGCCCAAAGTCCAGTGTCCTGGATAGTCCCTTTAGGCCCCTACAGGTCCTTTTCACCACCCAGGTCATATAGGTTTGTGGGTACTAGAATCATAACAGCCACCCAAACTTCTTTTTATTTATTATTATTATTATTATTATTATTATTATTATTATTATTATACATAAATGACGTTTGAAGTACAATGTGACGTTTATACACTGAACTACTTACACTGATTTACCCATTTATACAGCACAGTCATTATTACTTTATGAATTCAGGGCAGGTACCTTTATGAAGGAAGAACCTGGGTCATACAATTGCAAGGGTGATGTCCACTGCACAATTTGGAGCCCCATGTGCACAGTGTAGTTCAGAGGAGTCCATTCCTCAACAGGGTTGTGGCACCTATTTTGTGGTCACGGGGATGCCCCCTCTTATCCCTTCTTGACATGCCCTGATTGTGCTGGAATGTGTCGGGATGCTGACGTCACACGTCGAAGATAGCACGTGTCTCGTGATGCTGCCTCTGGGCTGCTTTCTCATCAGTATCTTCCCTCCTGAAGAGATTCTCTTGTTTGTTTATGATAGGACTCCAGCAGGTGTTAGAAAGGTCAATTAGATGATGGTTGTTGTCATCCAAAGCAGAGTGGAGAAGGACACAACGATGCTGACAATGATAAGCAAGACAGAAACTGTACATGCCAGCCATGTTAAAAGGCAACAGAGGCAAACATTCATGATCAGTATCATCTACGTGCTGCACAGAGTCCCTCTTACAGTAGAAATTCAATCCAGAGGCACGATGGCAAAGTGGCCATAACTGTCATCTGTGACTTTGTAGCCATGCCAATAGTGGGGCACATCAAGTGACATTGTTACTGTTTTTAGAGATGTCGGTTATATCCAGGGCATCGTTGTGAGAGTTGAGTGAGGCTCCTTGGATTGTGTGTGTGTCTGTGTGTGTGTGTGTGTGTGTGTGTTTGTGCATGGGGCTGCAATAGGGGAGTTGATCGTATCACACTGGAATGCCACCAAGAGTCAGCGTCTGGCCCTTACACGTCTGCATGGACGAAATCTGACTCTGTGAGAACAAACACCTTTTCTTACCATTTTTTTTTTTTGGTTGTTGTTGTTGTCGTCGTCGTCCCTGCGGCGTCTCCAGTGATGCCTTTGTAGTCTGAGATCATGCTGCTGGAAGCACACGTATTCAGGCGGACAAGCATTCCCTGTGAGGTGGCGCAGCAGAATGGCTGCTCTCAACAGTGTTGGTATTTATAGGGGAGGTATTAAAAGATAAAGGCATCTGCTTGCGGTTAAGTCTTTCTGTGGAGCTGTGTTAAAGGTGGTTAAAGATTCTTGCAGTGAGTGGCTTTGGGGAGGTCATAGATGTGCCATCACCTTGTTCACCTGGGCGCTGCTGTGTTTGCTCAGGTGCATTAGGGTGGAGGTAAGCTGCTGCATGGGTCAATGGGAGAGGAGGCACACCTGTCATCCCACCGCCATTGTTGTCTGTTTCAGATGTCCACAAAGCACTGTGCACACGGTGGTGGGCAAAGGCTTCAATATGAGACAAACAAACCCCTTTGTTTTCTGTCGGAGGTGAAGTGACAGGTCTCTCTCCCCCCTCCACCTGAATCGCTTGGCCTCTGTCCGTCGCTCTTAAAGGCTTCTCTGGCTTTTAAAATTCACTCTTCAAGCGGTCGAGTGTTCTATTTTCAAAGGACGCTCCCTCTGGTTCCCTTCCTCCAAAAGCAGCCCCAAAACCTGTTGTCAGGATGATTGGTCTCTAGGTGGGAGATTGTTGAGGGGCTCCCTCAGCGCAGCAGGCCTGAGATGTCCTGAGAAGTGGAGGGTGGAGTCACAGGAGGTGCTGCTCTTTGGAAAGACAGAACACCTGACAGCAGCTACCAGCAGCTGTGTTTAGACAGAGTGTGTTGTCAGCCTCCAGCCCCCCAACGTGGGGGCAACCACCAACAAGGGTGTGCATCAAAGAGCACAAAGCAGGGATGCAGCACCCCTGACCTGCAGACAGGATGCAGTCTGCAAGCTGGCGTTCATTGCAGAGATTACCCAGAAACCATGCAACAAGCTAGCACCATTAATAAGGCTCACGGAGAATTGCTTCTTCAGTGAGGCTACAGCAGCTGGTGGTCCTGTATCCCACCGGGGGGCAACACCAGGCCTGTGGGCGCCTAGCCCGCATAGCAGCACGCCTGCAGCCCACAGTGTGACGAGAAGCAACATGCAGAGCAGGGAACACGAGCCGCTGTGATTCATAGCAGGAGGAGGAGCGTGTGGCTTCAGTGTTTCTGAGGTTTGTTTGTTTCGCAGCAGCTGCATTGATTCCAGGAGCCAGAGGTGGCAGGTCAGGGTGTGGTTTCAGCACCACCTATGGGTGTACTAGGATGCTCAGATCACAGGAACAAGATGCTGATACACATCTTGCTTCAGATGACTCTGGCACCTATATGGTGTGCCAGAGCCCTCAACTGCTAGGTTTCCACAGTGACAAAGAGTTTGTGTGTGTGTGTGTGTGTGTGTGTGTGTGTGTGTGTGTGTGTGTGTGTGTGTGTGTGTGTTGGTGCTGGTGCTCTGGTTGGTGAGACAGCTGTTCCTCATCCTCGACACCACAGCAGCTGGAAACAGGAGCAACTGCAGTGCAAGAGAAAGGGAGTAACCCCAAAAGCTCCCCACAGGAGGTCAAAGGATGGAGGAGGAGAAGTAAAGGCAGGGCTAGAGTTAGTCTGGGTCACAGGGAAGAGGGAAAGCTGGACGTTCAGTGGGCAGCACCAAGCAATCAACCATGTACACAGAACCATCACCTAGCCTTGGTTGGTAATCCAGAGGTAAAGATAGACATGATGGGATAAAAAAAAACTCTCCCATCTCTCTCTGCTCATCACTTTGTCACAACTAGATTCAGAAACATATCATAGGAGTATGAGGCCTTAATACCATCTCCCCCTGGCGTGTTGCATCTGGCAACACAACAGCACATGTAAACAAGAGGGTAGAGGGAGTTGCCATCGCCATCCCAGTTTCAAGCAGGGAGATGAGGGGAGATCTGACCCGGCATATGGCACACGTCTCTCGATTGGTTGGCTGTGCCTAAGCTGATACCTCTGTGATACCTGCAGGGCACAGTGGTGCTTTAACAACAGCAGATGGGGCAGATGGATTATGGGACCTTCCGGAAGGCGACAGAATGCTAGGGTTTTTTTTCAGTGTGAATGGATATCTTTGTCCCAGGCCCATCTGTATTTATGACATTTGCCGCCAGGGAGCCTCTCTCTATGGATGCTCCCACAGACCCCTCCTGCCCCTCCCAACACCCAGGACATCTGTAGGGTCCTGTGGTGGGGATCTCTCCCCCAGTTTGCTCCCCTTCCCACGGCCCACCGTGCCACCCCAAACTCCTTTGTCCTTTATCTGCACAGTTCTGCCGTTTGAAACTTGTACCGTGAGGCCCCAGCAGTGGCCCTGTGAGTCCTGACGCGGCTTCAAAGCCCCTCCCTAGGTGCTGCTCAGCAGGCCTCGCTGCTACAAATCCTCCCCAGGGAAGCAGGACCCCAGCTGCTGTGCTGCACAGCTGAGACATGTCCGCTGTCCTCTGCCATCCCCATAGCCTACGGGCCTGGTGGTCTCCCCACCAGTTGGTGGTGTTGAGAGATTAAGAAGCAGGAACACAGACTCCTTCTGTTACAAACGGTCAAGTTACAAAGTTTTGTAGATGCAAACATTTTCCCGTTTATTTTTGATTACATTTTCTTCACCGATCTATTTTCTAAAATTTCTGTTTGTAGCTGAGCAGAAGCCACATCTATTATAGCTTCCATGCCAACAGATGAGCTGTCAAACAGCACAGCAGTGCAGGACTTCCTTAATTTAACTCACTTCCACAGTGTTTATAACTAGAGTCTTGTGCTCCGGTGTGTCAGTGATCAGCAACAAGTTGAAAAGTGCTAATCATTTTTGAGTTGAAACCATCCTAAATCCTCATTGAGCGTGAGACAGCATAGTGTTTTTCTTTTATTTTCATTTTGTGCTATTTTATTTTAATTTTAGTTTTTAATTTAGCCAAAAGTTCATTAGAACTTGTTCATTAGAACACAAAGTTTTGTTTGTTATAGCTACTGTATATCGGATATGTTTACAGAACCTAACCAGTGAGTAAATGGAGGGACACTTGTATTATTAAGCTTTTATTGGTTGCAATTTAGCGGTAAAAGTGACTTTGAAACAGAATCAGTTATGAATACACTCTTGATCCCGTTTGTGTTCTTAAGTTGAGGAGGCTTGGATGGGTTTGACTAAATTGGCAGGAAAGTGGGAGTAAGGTGCAGAAAAAATATAATTGTGCCCTAAGTATTTCTGACAGCGTGTAGGATGTGCACACTTGCCTTTTTCCATTCCACTTTTAGTTCACAGTTAGGATTGTACTGGCTGTGTACATGCAGCAAACAACAGCGAAGACACAGCGTGGTGGACACCGTAGTGGACAGGGGTCTCCGTTTCATTTCAGTGCACTTCACTAGGGACGGATGTTGGTATGTTTTCTTTGCAATTATAAAGATGGGGGGTTAGTAGAGGGTTACTTTGGTGGCAAAGTCCAATTGGTTCCTGTCCACCTCAGCTGTCTAAGTGTGATAGGACCATCCCCTTGGCCCCCACATCCAGCTCCTCTATGGTTTGCAGCGCTGCTCATTGGCCCAATATCTCCTACACACAGGAAGACACCGAGTTCTGTGTGACAGCGAGGTTAGGTGCCGATTCCCCCTGTTGATCTGTTCCAGAGCCCCTTGTTCTGCCCTGATCCCCACCAGATCTATTGGTGCCTCAGAGCTCTGAGCATCAATGGGTTGGTCCACACCAAACACACACCTTGCCAACAGCCCAACAGTCTCTGCTGTCTTCTATTCCTTTTCCTGCTCTATTGGTGTGTTTTGCATGGGAGAGGAATGACACATATGAGAGTACATCCCTGAAGCCCATGGTGGGGAGGAAGAGGGAAGCCTTTGTACAGTGTGCCAGGCAGCTTCAATGCTCTTCACAGGGACAGGAGCCGCTTGGTTTTCCTTAGCATCAGTTTCACACTTCTGCCATTTCATTAACTCATGAACACCTTTAATGTGATGAGAGTACAGTGCGTAGCATTGTTGCCTCACACATTTATACTGTGGGTTCAGATATAGGTTGAAATCCTGCTCAGTCTGTGTACAGCTAGCATGTTTTTTTCATATTTTCTTGTGTTTCTTTTAGGTGCTGCAGTTTTCTGCCACCTTTCAAAGACGTGTTTCATGCTGATTGGTGACTCTGAATTATCCTTTGAGCGTGTTTATGTTTGAGAGACTGTATGTGTCACTGTCCTGTGATTGCCACATCCAGGCTGTACCATGAGTCACACTCTGTGCTTCTAGGATAGGCTCTGGACCACCATGACAGGCAGTTATTAGTAATTAATAGACATTTATTATTCACCATTTCCTGAGGCTACTTTAGCCGACCAGGAACTCCTCTGAATCAGGACCTCAAACCATTTTTGGACGCTACCCTCCCCACATCATGCTGAAACCCAGAGCCTTCAAATAACAGGCAATGAGTGACCCCTTTCAGCTCGTCTTTTATTTGGTGTCATGTGTCATAGATTGAGTCTCATCTGATGCTCTGACCTTTAAACACTCATTAATGGGGGAAGGGGGGGGGCTTTCTGAGTTCTGTCTGCTTCACTCCATCTTACACGGGGAGTAAAGTTTCCCCAAACTGACTTTTAGTGTTAACCTCCTTACAGTGATTTACCCACTTACACAGCTGGGCAATTATTTTTACAGTATTAGATTAGGGTACGTACCTTGATCTGCAGTACTACGGTAGGAGGTGGCATTGAAACCTAGGTTCTGTGAGTCCGAAGGTGGCAGCTGTAAACACTACTCCACCTATTGCCCACATTTATGGAGAGGCTTCCTCCTAGTGGGACTCTTCCTGTGCTGTGTGGCTTTTCCCTGCCGTTTGTGGAAGACAGATTTTTATTCCATTCCTTCTGCGTGGAGGATTTTTTTTTCAAGGAAATAAACGGGGGGAGCTTCTCCTTCTAACACAGTGGAATGTGCCGTAATTTAATTCCAGCACTAAAAGCAACCCCAATTATTTTTTTCCTCTGCACACATCTCCTTTGGCACTTTCCTGGATGTCAACCAGCCACTCCAGGTGAAAACACTTCAATCCGGCAGAAAGACAGAGAGGAGAAAAGGGTGGGGGGATAAAGGGAAAAAAGGTAAATTTGTAGAGTTTCATTTTTCAATTTCCATAACCTTGGCGGCTCTGGCAGCAGTCGCTCCATGCGGCAACAGGATGTGACAGTACCCAGCATGAATGAGAGCAGTGGGCCAACGCACACACACACACACACACACACACACACACACACACACACACACTCTCGTGCTCGCCGCCCCCAGCGCCGAGGTGCCTCGGTGGGGCTGCTGGGCAGGAAACGAGGAAAGGTCCTCTCCCAGGAGACTCCTATACTCAACACCAACCATGAAAAGGACTTTGTGCACACAAGCAGATCTTGAAAAAATAACAAAATTGTTTTGATATAGAGCTACAATCCTTCCTTATCTTACAGTGAAGCCTGCAAGATCTCTGGCAAAAGAAATACAGCCTTGAAAATGAAGTACTGAAGGTGAAAATAGGCCTGCAGCCATGACAGGTCTCATAATACTGCCCCCTTGTAGTGCCTGTGGGTACTGCATGTGACTTGGCCAGGGAGTCGAGTCTTTCTTTTTGCTGTGGGCCCCAAGTGGGGGGGGGGCATGCTGTGAGAGAGGAGGTTGTCAGTCCACTGCTCCACTAATTCCATTTTGTCCACCCAGAGCCATTCTCCTGCCAGGCCTCATTAGCTGTACCCTGTGTTTTTTGAACATTCAATGAATAAAATGTCTTCTTGAAGGAGAAATGAATATTTTATTTATAGAGTAGCAATGCAAAATCCATTCAGAATAAACCACAAGCATGATTTCACCATAGTTTTAAGAAACGATTCTTAAAAGGTGTTACGCACTGATTAGTTTCTCACAGTGAACCAAAGACAAATCACCAAAGTGATGGTCTGCACTGCAGGACTCCCCCCGACTTTAACCAACAGCCTGCTCTCCATATCACAACTGTCCATCTTTGTGTCCCAGGCCCTCCTCGAGTGAATCACCCCGTGGAGGAAAGGCAGACGGCAAGGCTAGGCCAGATGGTGCACCTACCCTGCCCTGTTCAGGGGGACCCACCACCCCTGGTGCTGTGGGTCAAGGACGGCCGTAATGTGAACCGTGGCTGGGGCCACTACAGGGTGCTGAAGAACAGCCTCAAGATTAAGCGTGTAGAGTTGGAGGATGCGGGTGTGTACGTGTGCCGCGCCACCAACGGCTTCGGCAGCATCGCTCTCAACTACACCCTCGTCGTGGTGGGTGAGTAGCCCCTTTATTCCCCCTTGTGCCGCGCTATGGTTCTCCTCCATCTTCCTCGGCTTCAGCCCACTGAGCTTTGACACACAACTTGCCAGCTCACCTCTGTTTTGATCTTTCTCTCCACCTCTTGCTTCTCCCCTTGGTCGGAAGAGCCACCTGGCTTCTCAGTTTCTTCTGTTGTTGCCTTTTCTTTTCACCACTTAATTCCAACAGTGTGGCTGACCATGAGGCCTTTTATGTCCCTCGGGTTATCACCCCACTTGAAAACCAGCAACCATTTAATGTAAAACCGGTGTCTTCCACGTCCTTCATATCGATTGACATCATGTGCCACAGTATACTTGCAGATTAAAATGCCAAATGTGATCATGAATGTTGGTTCAAGTGAGAGTTGTCCCGTCACACCTGACCCCTTTATTTTTCTCTGCCCAGGGCTTTTTTGTTTTCCTCTTCAGCTGCCAACTGGCTTACTGTATCTAACTATAACTGCTGCTTAACTATAACTGCCTCCATCTTGGTCATTTCTGTCTTCAGTATCTCACTCTAATATTTTATCATTCCCTGTAACACTGTTCAGTACCATGGGTCGTTCTATAAAAATTTATTGAATTGAACAGAATACCTGCAGCCTGTTCAGTGACCCCTTTGACCCATTTGACCCAGTGAGTTGCTCACAAATGCTCTCTGGGACACAATGGAAACAGTGCAGGACGCAGCTGCTGGACTCACCTTCTGTAGGACCATTCGACCATCCACACCAGGCAGCAGCACGCCATGCACTGAATATGGTTTCACTTATGTACAAGTGCACATTGTGCAAATGAGGATTTATGGGTGTTTAGCATTTGGTGAAAAAAGCAGCAGCTCCTTACTCAGGTTTCATATCGAGTGCTGGGAACAAAGGCCTCTTTACCTGCCGTGTCAGTCACACAATATGTGCGTCGAACAGCACTGGCGGTTGTTTATGAAGAGCGTAATTCAACACTGTGTTGCTCAAAGTTTTTCTTTTGCCCCTTTAAGATGGAGCGGGTTGGAATTGATGGATGAATTAAACATGCCTGAAAAGGCGAGTTAAGTAAGGAAACATGTTTAATGTGGTCAAGCCGGGAGAGCTGTGTTCCTCCTGCTGTTATGGGCCTGTGCAGAGGGAAGGTGTGGAGATTGACATCAGTACGCAGTCTACAGTGTTACACTCCCACCTGTGGGGGAATCGTAGGATTGTTCTGCCCTGCTCTGAATGTAATTTCCACAAGGGAGAAGGGGGCTTTCGGTAGGGCTGGGCTACAAGACAGAAGAATGACAGTAAACCTATGCTTCTTCCTTGGTGTTAAGAGATTCTTTGGGTTAGGACCACCCACCCTCACATACACTCACACTCTCATACACATATACAGACACATTCAGGCCCTTCCTGTCGTGCTGTCCGTCATCTTCTCGTGCTGTCGTCATCTTCCCCATTATTCTAACTGAGAAGACCTTCTCAGTACTGAGTAGCTCACTGTGCTTGTTTGTTTTGCCCAGGTGCATAGTGCTAGTGGGAGTTTTTAACTTCAGCAAATGGTCGCAAATGGTCTTCCTGCTATGATAGGAGAAGCAGGTGGCATAGTGGTCAGACTCATTTCCTTACACTCAGAGGTCCAGGGTTTACATCCCTACTCCTGATGCAGTACCGTTGTTTATAGTACTTACATTCATTTGATACTTATACACTGTGGTATAAATGGGTAACTAACTAAGTAGAATGATGACAAACCTCACATTGTAAGTCACCTTGAAGAAAAGTAAAAAAACATCTTTAGTACAAAGCAGTTTATATGCAGTATTAATCTCTATGGACAAATAAGATCTGGCAGGAAAGAAAGCTGCTATATGAGGTAGATGGTTTTCAAGCATTTTAAGCATCAGTCACCTTGCAGATGTGTCCTAGCAGCAAACAGTGAGTGTAAAATATGAATCCACGTTGACAGTTTTCCTTCAAGCCTTTGGAGTAGTCTCTCTTGGGTCTTCTTCAGCAGTAGACACCCAAGAGGACCTGTCTCGACTGGGGAAACTCCAACGAGATGTAATTATTCCGGAGAGGAGACACTTAAGGACATTCAATATTGCCTTCCTGCTGTCCGGGAAGCAGCTCCGGTTACCGGGGGAACAAGCTCCAGCAAGCTGCAGTACCAAACCACGTCTTTTTCAAGGGGTTCCTCTAACAGCTGTCGCAGCGGAGCAGAAAGAATACATCATTTCAAAAAATTAATTTCAGCTCTTGTCCTGTTGCATCTGGCTCTGCTGGATTATCACTTGGCTATGAACTTGGCACAGGTAACTGTGATAAACAAGCCCTTGTTTTACACGGAGACCGCAGTTTCTGCATAAGCACATATAATGAGCCTGTGTGAAATATGTCACTAAAGCATCAAACCTCATTGTTAAAAAGTGATTTAATATAGGGATTTTTTTCAAGCTTATTTTCCATCAAAAACTCAGTGCAGCTTCACCAGGACCAAGAGCACCATTTGGGAAATCGGGCTGTTGTTTTATTGCTCTACCTGCTGTTCTTAATGCTTTGTTTCCAAAAGGGCAGAATTACAAAATTTAGGATAAGAACTAATGGCTATAATGAGATGGGTTCTAAAAGAGGTAGATTTTGAGACCCATTGCCAATGCTGTGAAGGATTCAGCAACTCTGAGGACCAGAGTGACTTTGTTACACCTCATTGGGACCAAAACTGAAAATGGACTGGCCAACTGTTGTACCCTGTGAGTAGAATCACAAAGAAGACAGAGGTGTGGGGTTTGACACCCCTCCATAATCCCCACTTCCTTATGGTGTTTCTCATTTCAGTGAGGGATGCAGAAAATATATAGAAGACTATAGAAGAACAAAGAAAATATACCTTGGTCATTATCACATAACTGGTAACTACCGGAAAAAAATGTATGCAAGTGATATTTATCAACTAAGCCAGAGTAATTCAGGTGGTCTTTGGGGTAAAATACCTTTTTTGTTTGTTTGCAGAGGTGCATGCAGTGTAGGTTCTAGCATGCCTCAGCTGAAAGGCCTGAGTGAACCAGAATGACCCCATGGAGCTAATTCCAGCGCAGGCCAAAGACAAAGCCGAGTGCAGGGCAGAGGCACGGGGTGGGGGGGCGTGTTGTTTTGAGTATAAGTATTAATGGAAATGAATAGGTCAGTATGGTCGCAGACCCCCCTCACCCCTTCCTTGTCCTCTGTAGACAGACTGACTCAGTAGTTTCGCCAGTGTTGTCTAAACGGTTGGGGTAAACCCACGATCAGTATTACTTTCCCCTCACCTCTGCAAGACAGCTCATATTTGGGCTTGCCTGAAGCGAGGCACATTTTCCTAGGCGTCGCCTGTCTTGGCCTGATCAGTCTCTGAGGAGCGAGAAGAGTGGAGACTCCTACCGTACTGAGGCCCATCAATAGATGCACACCAGGAACGCTGCAGTATCCAGAGCTTTCCAACAGGCAGGCTTGCCATCAATCCCACAGCAGGTAGTGAACTGGTTAAAGTCACTGCCTCCTGTTCTAGAGTCCTTGATCAAGGTAAATTAATTAAATTGAAATGGTTTAAATAACCCTGTCGTACAAATGGGTACATCAGTCTAAGTAGCTCAGTGTAAAAACCTTGCATTGTAAGTTATCTTGGAGAAAAGTGTCAGATAAATTCATTTTTAATTTTGCTTATAGATACAATTGCACAGAATTGGATGCTAAACCCAGCCCTCTCTTGCTGCTTGTACTCCTTTATTGTCACTGTAGGATGAGTTCAAAAGCGCAAAAACACGTATGTGCTATATGTGCTCAAATTAATTCATGCTTGCAAGGGTGGTGAAAGAAAAAACTTTGAAAATAAAATATGAAAGATGAAAGGACGGTTTCACAGAATTGAAAACATCCCAACCTCTTGTGAAACTAGAGATGTGGAGTGAAGGCAAGAACAGCAAGAAGGTGAAATGCAGCAAGACCGAGAAATGTCCTCATCAGGGACCATTATTATTATTATTATTATTATTATTATTATTAACCTGACGCTTTTTTCCAAAAAGCAACTCCCAGTGTTATGTTTTTACACTAAGCTACTTACTGTGATTTACCCATTCATACAACCAGGTAATAATTTCCATTCAGGGTACCCTAAGTACTTTGATAAAGGCAAAATACAGCATGATGTAGATCTGAACTGTTATCCTTTTAGAGCCTATTGTTGCAGAATTGTGTTTAAGGTGATGCTGACCAATACAGCAGCACTGACACCATGGAAACAGGAGTTAGGGCCACCAATCTTACCCCAGTGCCTCTGTCCTCCCCTGCCCTACCCTACCTCGCCCCTTAGGCTCCCCCTCAGCTTCAGGAGGACTAAAAAGAATAGCTAGACCTTTTAATTAAACAGAAAGAAACCAAACGACCCTCCTTCTCTCTGCATCCGCATTAAAGGCCTTTTCATCTGCGTTCTGGGAACCAGAAACTGGGCTGGGCAGGACGCACCGCTGTCCTTCATCGAGGGGGGCGCAAGACAAAAAAGGCAGAAATTGTCAGGCAACTTCCGCCATGTCTGCCCTGCTCCTGGCACAGCTAACCACTAATGGTGCTATAAAAGACAGAGACTTCTAATTACGCTTGCCTCCTCAGCCTGTCTCCGAGTCCCACGGTCCGAATATCCTGCAGCTCTCTAATTTCCCTCATTGGCTTCCACTCACAGTCGGGTGGCAGTGGCGCCCAAGACAGAGGCCCCCAACAGGAATGGCCCCCCGGCAGAGCAACGGTCCTGCATCCGCTGTCTTTAAAAAGCATCACAGGCTATTGTGTGAAGCCGGAGGTTTGCCAGCTCCGTTTTGGAATACATCTGCTTTTCAGAAATGTGTTATTTTGGAACACAAGCCTGCATGGAACTTAAAATGCCTTACAAAATTATTCATTCCCCTCATGAGTTTTGTTCGTTTTACCGAATCATTTCAAATCTCAATTAAGTCGAGTTTTTTTGTATTACAACATTTTTTAAGAAAACTGAAAACTGAAATGTGCTCTTCATATAAGTATTCAGTCCCCACATATTAATACTTGGTAGAGCTGTGTTTGCTGCAATAACAGCTTTAAGTGTTTTGGGGTAAGTTTGTACCGGCGCTGCACTCCTGGGATGAGTTTGATCCATTCCTCTTGGCAGATTTATTTCAGGCTGGTCATGTTTGTCGGACGATGCTTTGGACACCAGTGTTATGTTTGCATATGGGAGGTGGAACAGAGAAGGAAATTGCTAAAAAGAGCCATGTTATAATTGTCTGAAGCTTGATAGGAGGTATTACAGTGACCCATTCGCAGTGTGGGAAAAGGTTTGTGGTCAGATGAGAACCAGAGAGAGATATTACCCAGAATTCAAGGCACTATGAGTGCTAGTTTGCATCAAATTACATTTTATAACTAATTTCCTTTGCTAACATGTAGAATCATTGACATTTGAGTGCATACTCAATGGTGAGTTACTGAAAGACCAATAGTTTCATCCTGAGAGAAGAGTGCTATCCTCTGATTTCTGTTAAACCTTTCAGCACGTTTTAAATAACAGGTATATGACTAACTAATAACCGGAACCTGGTTTGTTACCTTCAGCAATTCCCACATTTTTCCCTGGTTTTGCTGTGATTTTTTTAAACTCCTACTGTGTGTAAAATGGCCTCATCGATGCTTTGCTCAGTGTTTATGTTATCCAGTGAAAACTGTCCGACACATTCTGCCTCGTTCACCTCTTCATGTTTCTTCTGCCTCATTTTAGAATTCTGAGGCCTGTGTGTGTGTGTGTGTGTGTGTGTGTGTGTGTGTGTGTGTGTGTGTGTGTGTGTGTGTGTATGCGTGTGTGTATTTAAGAAGGTATGAATGGAGAAGGAGAGGTTTTGAGGCCAGGCCTTTAAAGTTTTCCGTGTAGGGAAAAAAAAACTCGTCACAGTTCTCCATAAACACACATCTCCCTGGACACAGACTCCACTGGGCCCATTTCCACACTGCTGCTCCATTAGGAGTGTGTGTTCAATGTGGCCTTGTGTGTGTGTGTGTGTGTGTGTGTGTGTGTGAGAGAGAGAGAGCGATTGGTCATTTCTACAGTCCAGTGTTGCTTTTCTTTTTTTCCCTCCCAATTGAGCTCGAGCTGCATATTGTTGACAAGGGGGGGCTTCTCTGTAAATACCGCAGAAATAATATGGCTCAGTAAATGGTGTCAGTATTGCACTACCCTCACAAAGTGACATACACCTCTTCCCCTTGCTAGAAAAGAAGTGTGTTTTTTCCATCAGTGTGTTTTGCCAGTAGGGTACAAAAAATCGATTGTGTAATAACTGATCTGTCCCACGGCACCAAAGGTAAGTGTCCCAGACTGGCCAAAACAAGCTGCCCAAAAATCTTACAAATCAGCTATGTTGGCACCCTCTGCTGACTGGGAACCTCTCATTGGACTGACACAAAAGCTCCAAAGGCTGGCTGAGGCGGACTGCAGCAAAACCTGCTAAGGCCCCTTTAGGCCCAGTTAAGGCTGCTAGATTCCACCTCGATGCCGTTGAATGGAGGCACGTGGGTTACTAGAGCAACAGCCAGGGGCTACTCTCAGCTCCCCCGCCCCCCCAGGGGCAGCAGTACAGAAACTTAGTACACATGGATTAACTCTGGATAGAGGTGTGTTGACCCTTATCCAATGTGCCTGAACTGGCTTTGGAGGTAGGGGGTGGGGTTGGTGGAAAATGGTGCAGAAATGGGATGTTCCAGCACGTTCTCGAGCTCCCTGCTGTAACCCTGTTAAGCCTTAACATGAGGACTGGCGACTGGCAGTGACAGGCAAGCAGACCCTCAGAGCACTAAGAAAATCATCATTAGGATGGGAGATGTTGACGCTCTCCCTGGCACAGACTCACAGAATGGCGTCATCCTGTGGCCTCACAGGCTGCACGGTTCAGCCAGGGGCTCGGATCTGGTTCTCGTGCCACAATGCCAACACACCTCGTGCAGTCACACACACAACCGGGCACTGGTTCAAGGCCCATAAGTTACAACTAGGAAACTTCTACTGGAAACCAGGATCTTCTGGACAGGACTGAACTGTATCAGATCCCAAAGATCTCCATAGATTCCCCAAGATGTCTAAAGTCATTCTGTCTGAGAAATGCAGAGTGGAAATGTGGATCTTAATACCTTTCTTAAGGGTTCAAGCACCACAGAGAGAACAGAAGCCGTTCTCAGTAAAGTTTGGAAAATGTTATTTTTGCTTTGAATATTTTTGCTCTGCCTTGTGATGGACTGGTGCCCCATCCCTGCCCTGTGCTTCTAGGATAGACTTTGTAATACCGCGATCCTGCTTTGGACATGCAGTTACTGATGATAGATGATGGATGGATGCATGGATGGCTGGATGGATATTTTTCTCATGCCCCATAATAAATCAAAGTGCCCAGAATAAGCTTTTTTTGGTATTATGTCCCCTAGATTAGTGAGGAACTTCACTTAAGTTAACGAAGAGTGAAAAGAGCAAACCTATGCTGCTGGAAAGGGAAAATCCCAAACCAACTAGCCTGTCACCACACATGGGCCAAGGCAAAGATAGATGGAATAATGACGTCTGCAGTGCAGTGGTGCCCCCCAGCTTGCCACATACCTTTGAGAGCCCTTTGTATGTGTGTGTTGAACTGCTCTGTTGATTTGGCCTTCCCTGAATCAAGACAGGACTGTTTTCCAGGGGTTGGTGGCAGAGAGGTGTTGGTACAAGCAGAGAACTACCTAGGAGGGTCCACCACACATTCCAGCACCCGGGGACAGAGTGCCGCCCCCGAACAAAGCGAGACTCTCACTGCTGCCAACACCGTTTAGGTTAAAGGCAGTTAATTGGTTTCCTGCTCAGGGTTAAGTCAACAAGGAGTCTTGTTTAAAACAGTGCAGAAACTTGAGAGAAGCAACAATAGCGGCTCTGTTTGTCGCCCCCCCCCCCCCCCCCCCCCCCCCCCCCTTCCCCCCC
>UFQX01000242.1:278814-312430 GCA_900497675.1 Arapaima gigas
CTTTTTTTCCCCCCCCCCCCCCCCCCAGCAACCCAGTTAAAATAATATGCACGTTAGCCGGTTACACTTCCCACCGAGCCGTAAAACTTCATACCCTTGAAATCACAACACGTAGGAGGTCAGCACTCGTGTCCCACGTTATTTTTCTTGCACACAGTCGAGCTCTATGAGCCATAAAGGGGAGTAAACAGTTGGTGGTTTGTGGGACTTCACTCTTACAAAAACCCTGATAGGTTGAGGATACATCTGTGATAAATGAGCTATAAACCAGCGATCGATTCTGTATGCTAATTTCTCTAAAACAACAGAGATCGCTGTGTGAAGCCTTGTTTGTTTAGACTTGGATGAATGAGTGCCATCATGTGGCTGGAGGGGTAAGCTTTTTCGGAGTCTCCATTCATCCTCCACATCTTACTTTGAAAGCGCTTTTTTTTTACATGTACTGGAGGCAAGGTGCTCCTGGGTCACATCAGCATGGAGACTGAATCAGTGACAAACTGCACATTCAAACAAGTATAGAGTTCAACTCCAAAGCAGTATTTAGTAGACATTAGATATTTAGTATCGTAGCCACGTAGTGCTATCCGACAAGATCCATAAAGGTGACCAAATCTTCCAGAGTTTCCCCAAGTTGTCCCACAGGTTCAGTGAAAGCTCTTACAGTGAAAATAAGTTGGACACTTGAGTTAACCACGTTTATGAAAGGAATTCCCATTATTATATTCAATATACATTAATCTGATGCTTTTCCACAAAGTAACTTACAGGTTTGTGAAGATTGTACACTAAGCTGTTAACTGTGATTTACCCATTTATATAGCAGGTTTGTTTTTACTTATCAGTTGAAGGTAAGAACCTTGACCAGGGGTACTACAGCAGGAGGTTGGATTCAAACCACAGTAATTGGGTTGTAAGCACTAAACCCCTTTCTGCCCCACACGTTAAATCCTTTTAAGGGCTGTTATCAAAAATGTTAATTTAATACATTTTTTTAATCAAACTTTTTGCGTTGCTGGATATGTTAGTGAATCGTATAAATGACGAGAGTAAAAAAACAGTTCTGATATGTTTAGACTGATGAGAACCGTCAGGTAGTGAGCGGGAATTTCGCCTGAACGGCACCTCTGCTCTCAATGGAAGGTAGTGAAATATTGACGGGTCTTTGCTTCTGTTAATAAACCACAGGTACACCCCTCTGGCCTTTTGTGTGTCATTCGAGTTTAAATGAGTGTCACACACCAGTGTTCCCCATTTGCCTGGGCAGCTGCTGACAGATTTTCCTCTGCCGTTCAGATGACTCACTGGAAACACGGCAGCACCTCCCTCATGGGGCCGAGGAGCCAAGTGCAGATCTCACCCAGCAGGAACCCACCAGACAACCCCTGGGTGAGCTCAGAGCGCCATCCGCAGACTCACAACAGCATCAAAGACTCACTCAGAACGGTGACATTAAATGAAACGCAAAGCTGTTATGTATGCAATGTGACAGTCTGCTTAAAAATATGTAATTGTTCATCTAAACTGAGTTAGAGGTTGTTGGAAATGAGGTAGACAGGAAGGACGGCGGCACAGCAGATAGTGCTAGTGCCTCACGGGTTAGGGCAGTGGGCGATAGGTCCGAAGCTTTAGATGGCGCTGCCTCCACCTAAATGAGCCCTCGCTGTTTTTGGCGGCCTTGGCAGTGAGGCCGCGCTTCAGCCAGCCCATGAAGATGCGGCGCCGTGTCCTGGAGCAGCCCGTGGGCAGCTCGGTGAGGCTCAAGTGCTTAGCCAGTGGGACTCCGGAGCCCGTCATCACCTGGTGGAAAGACCACACCCAGTTGGCAGTACCCCGCCGAGGTCGACGACCTCAGTGGACCCTTACCTTGAAGAACCTGCAACCCCAGGACAGCGCTAAGTACACCTGTCACGTGTCCAACGCAGCCGGACACATCAATGCCACCTACAAGGTGGACGTCATCGGTAACTATCCTCGCATTCAGGGCCCAGGCATATATTTTATTGGTATCAAACAGCTATTTCATTGTAATTTAATTTTATTTTATTTATTAACCAGAAGCTTGTGTCCAAGGGAGTAAGAGGAACCTTTGATTTATCCCCACCTCTTGCTTTAGTACCCAGTACTTAAACTGCTACAGTAAAAATCACCCTGCTGTATAAATGGGTTAATCATTGTAACTGAACACTGTAAGCAGCTTTGGAGGAAGATGTCAGATAAATGAACAAACAATAATTTTAACCATCACTGAGTCTCTGCCCTCCTGTCTGTCCAGAACGTACCAACTCCAAGCCCATTCTGACGGGGACCCACCCACTCAACACCACTGTGGAGTTTGGTGGAACCGCCTCCTTCCAGTGCAAAGTGCACAGCGACGTCAAGCCCGTCATCCAGTGGCTCAAACGGGTGGAGCCAGGTGCTGAGGGGCGCCACAACTCCACTCTGGAAGTGGGCGGGCAGCACTTTGTCGTCCTGCCCACTGGGGAAGTGTGGTCCAGGCCCGACGGGTCCTACCTCAATAAGCTGGCCATCATCAAGGCCCGGGAGGAGGATGCTGGCATGTACATCTGCCTCGGAGCTAACACCATGGGCTACAGCTTCCGCAGCGCCTACCTCACTGTGCTTCCAGGTCAGTGCTGGGCCCTGCTATGGGGGTGCAGGGGAGGGTTCCTCCAAATCACAGAGCTGATCTCAGTCCTGGAGCGTCTTTTTCAGCGGAATGCAATGTTTATTATAATTTTAAGTGTACGTTTATAAAAAGAGAACACAGGTTCCTTAATTTACCAACACAACTGGAGCCAAAGACACTCTTACAGCTAATACACCGCCAGTTAAAGCTTCATAACACAGACACCCCTTGATTTATTCACTGGTTACGTTCTGTTAAAATCTCAGATAAAATTATAAAGCATAAAAACACTTTGCGAGACTACATTTTTTATTAACTTTGAGCTACAATAAAAATAAAACTAGTTTAAATTGATAGAAAATATAAGCACCTTGGGATGGACTGTAGTCCCATCCAGAGAGTAGTTCCATGTCCTAATACCCAGTGATTCTGGGACAGGCTCCTGGTTGCTGTGACCCTGACCAGCGTAAAATGGTTCATGATAACGGATGGATGAACATAAAAATCTGTCTACTCTACAAACTCATAGTCAATGCTGATTGTTGAGCAATTCATCATAAGCACCTGGAGAGCTCCTCACCTTGACGTTGATACTCGGGAAGACCAGACAAGAGCTGTAAACATTGTGGAAGTGAGCAGAATTAACAATTCAACATTCTTATTGTTTTGATGCTCTTTACTGCCATTTGTCAGTTTAGAGGGTTGCACTTGTGCTGCTACAGACAAAAACTAAACACCAGTAAAATACATTTAAATTAAATGAGTAATGAGGGATGTTTATACCTTTCAAAACTGTAATTCAGTATTTATTTTGGTTATATGGATATACAGACAAGATAGATGAAAACTTTTTTGATCCCAAAGGAAATTGCACTTGTACCTTATTTTAGTCACTAACAGGACATGTAAGGGTGTGTCAACAGGCTCCTGAATGGTGCTTTTTGAGACCTGCTGATATCTGTCGTCTGGCTTCTCAGACCCCCAGGTGGAGAACACAGTGATGCCACCGCATCTGAGCTCAGGTCTGCCCTGGCCTCTCATCATTGGCATCCCAGCGGCTGCTCTGCTCATTGTGGGCACCATAGTGCTCTGGCTGTGCCACAGCCGGCGGCGTCACAACACGCTGCCGCCCCGAACGTCCCTCCCCGCCCACCGGGACAAGGACACAGCCCCAACCTGCAGCACTGCCCCCGACTTCCCTGGCCAGAGACTGCTGGGCGTGGGCTCCCCGACATTTGGTGCCCCCCCGAAGGTCTACTCCAAAGTGTACACAGATACACATACCCACACACACACCCACTCCCACGCTCACATGGATGGCAAGATCCACCAGCACTTCCACTACCAGTGCTGATGAGCATCCCACTGCTGTTTTCCCGTGGCCCTGCTGCACCCCCAACCGACCCGGCCATACAGTGGTCAACTTCAGCTGCATTACGCACGATGCAATTGCGTTTGCATAGGAGTACTGTTGTACCTCTGCAGCTCCTGTCAGCCAGTGTTGCTGCGGAAAGAACTGTGGAGAGTCTAAGGGTGGGGAAATGCACTCCACCCACCTGCTTTCAACAGAATTCAAGAACACAGAAGATGAACTAGGTGCTCCATAAGCTGGAAAAGGAAATAAATCACTCCGGATCACCATAGAACACTGGCATACTGGCCTTGTGTTCCCTTTTTATTGTATGTGTATCCACAGCAGATATTACTATTACAAATGGCATATAAGCTTTAGTGAAGTGAAAGCTGCGACTGTGATAAATCTGCTGAGCTCGAGCAGCAGTGCTGTTTACACTGTGTCGTGCCAGGGTGGCACTGCGGTACGTCAGCAGCACGCGTGTCCGTGGGCCGAGACCATGTAGCGTGTGTGAAACGAGTCAGGGAAAAACTGTCAGTGAATGAACTGGTAAGGGCCTCCTGTCTGTTGCTGTCTTCACAGATGGCCTGTGTCTGAAAAAGCAGTATTACCAAAGTTTTTCTACTCTGGGTGTGATGGAAGCTGCCGCATTGTCATACATTAAGAGCGCAAATGTGTATGATTTACAATTATTATAAGGTGTGCATAAGGTATAAGGTTTTATTTAAGATTTCAAGATCTGTATTTTTGTATCTGCTGATATTAGTTACCAGTCTGGGCGTATTAGTATTGCCGGGGAAGTTTGGATAAAAAAAAAAATGACCCCAGAGACCAAATGTAAAGGAGGGATCTGGGGGCAGTTCAAATGATATTTGATATGCATTAATCTGATGATTTTTATTATTATACATTATTTATTTTGCATATGCCCCTATCAGGTCTTAATTGTAATAATAATTGTTTATCATTTCCAGCTGCTGGGTGAATCTGTGAATCTGTCTGATTCGAATTAAATTTGGTTCCAAGCTGAGAGTTGTGTGATCAAGTGTTACAAGGTGTTGTTAAATGCATGTCAGTTTCCATTCAGCCCCGTTATGTTTATGCAGGATCATTAAAAAAATATTTTTCTAATAAAACTGGTCACTTTCTTTATTATGTGGCATGGTGTATTTTGTTCCAAGAGGGCAAATGGCTAAAACATATCACTCACAGCTGCAATTGTGCTTCTGCTGCTGGAGAAACTGCTGATCTTTACAGGTGCGTGAAGCCGAGCAGCTGCCGAATGTGCTGAGGACATTAGTTGGTCCCGCGCTTTCTGCTGCGCTGCACATTCCCAGGGCTCCAGTGCGCTGTTGGTTTAACATGCCGGGGCGGGTTGTGGGAGCGCGCAGAGGTGCTTGTAAACACCTGGAAATGAGGAGCAGCCTTCCCAGAGGGAGCTACTTCAGGGGAACACCAAGCAGTCCATGTTGTGGCCCTAAGACATCAATACACACATCCTGTGGTCCCAACTTCTTTCTGAGCTATGAATCATCCAGGAAAAATGCCCCCACAAAACAAACAATTTTACATGCAATGAGCACTGATGTTCAGCACTGTGCAAGAAACAATTCTGAAATTCAGCAAGAAGGAATAAAATATATGGCAGGTAGAGATGTTGGGCCACATGGAGACAGTCTGTGGGAAAGGCCCTGTGCAACTCCCCTCTACTGTTTTTCACACTTTCTCAGAAAAATGTGTAATAATAACAGCAGTCGTAAACTGCCAGCTGCCAGGGATGACGAGCTTACAGTAAGTTCCCACCGCTGCTGCTCAGGGAGCTCTAATATAAATATTTATTCAGTCTGACGATATTTTGCTTATTTCTTTTTCTTGGCTTTTCCGAGTCAATGGAAGTGCGCCGCTGTCGCCCCCTTGCGGGGGCGCGAGTGAATGACCACACCGTTTTCAAGTTCCAGCCCTGCCGGCGCATTATCGACACTGTTAATAAATTTTATTAATCTGCTGCTGTATCTTTATTTCAGCTTCATGTGGCTTTTCAGGTTTATTCTCCAGACAGAATTACTGCCGTTAGTTCACGCATTTTTCTTTATGAATATATTAGCCTTCATTTTAATAATTGAATGAATTACAAAAAAAATATTTGGAACTGTTTTCAAAGGAAGTAAAGCTTGTCATCATATCTGTTTCTTTAAAATAATCCGTTTTTTACACATTTTAATATAAATTTGCACTTGAACACAGAACTGACAGTGGAAAGTAGTGCGTCCGCGAACTTTTCGTTCGACTTTTTTTTGGCATCTCTGGCCCCGCCCACACAGAGGTCATAGTGACGAAAGGAGGCGGAGTTAAATGATAGCGGAAGTGCTTTCAGGAGCACCTTCTGTTTTTAATTAAACTTTATTTTAGCCCAAATATTATAAGCTTAAATATTGAATACGATTAAAGGATTCAAAGTATATTAGGAGCTGGAAACAAATAATAGTGAAGGATACATAAATACATTAAATAAATGAAATACAATAAATCATAAAAATATGAGGACTGTTACAGTGTGTGCAAGAATAATGTCATTATTTGAGATGTTCTTATAACTTTCTTATTGGAGGAGATTTTTTTAAGACATGAGAGAAGACACACGAAATCACTGAGAAATGATTCAGGGTTAGACCAAGATTTACGGCACTGTTTTGTGAATATGAAATTTGTCCGACACGCAAGAGATTGATATTGACTGATATTAAAAGAGATTTTGAAGTATTTTCTATATCCTTGTTGCCAAATTCACCAGTAAGCAATAACCATACAGTCATTTATACTTTATTTAAAACGTTTTAATTTAAAAAACGAACGCAAACAGGTAATTTTGTACACCTGGATGCTTTCGTTTCTTGAAACAAAATTGTACAAAAACATGTATGCAATTCAATTTACATCTCTTAACTATACAACAGAAAAGGCATGCTCTTTTTTTACTGAACAATTTAAACACAGAGAACAGTAGCAAACAATCGAACTCAACCAGAAGACACTATATAAAGAATAAATATTAAAAATACTCAAATAAATATAAGAACTAAAACAAGATTAAAACAGTTCAAATATCTTTAGATATTACAGAAAAATATTGAATAACTTACAGCATCCTCGGTCAGCGATGTGTACGAGCTTCCAATCCATTTGTTTTTCTATCCGTAGCCCCGCCCATGCCGGAGGTCATAGTGACGTAGACAGGAGGAGTCAGCGGATAGCGGAAGTGCGACCCGGAGCTGCGCTGAGAACGAAGCGAAGCGACAGGCTGAACTTAGCGTCCGATTCCCATGTTCCTACAGCCGCTCTGGAGGAGCGGAGCCCGGAACAGCGTGGACCGGTTTGCCCTCCTGCACCTCGAGGCCATCTGCAGGCCTGTATTGTACGTCGGAGGCCGCGTTCCGGAGCTCCACACGAAGAGGCCTCAAGTGCACTCAGGGGGCTGGTAGCTAGCTGCCCGAAAGCCCGTCTCCCACCCTGGCCCGCTGTCTGTCTCCCGGTCCCCTTTCCTCCCTCCCTGTGGGCAGAGGCGACTAGACAGATGTGTTTGACGGCCTTTTCCAAAGGGAAAGCCTCCTGTACGTGTTAGTGGGTGTTACTGCTTCTTCCCAGTGTGTCAGTGTATCGCTGTGTTTCTCAGTGTCAGTGGATTCAGGTGTGTGTGCTTCGCTGCAGCTGGTTGCCATCGAGCTGTTTTTGCCCGCCTGCATTATTACTATTTTTTTATAGTAATCTTGTTACTATTAGCCTGTATTAATATATTGTCATTAATATAATTCCAGTCTCACTGACACGCACAGTTGTGTGGAGGAGCAGCTGCTGCGTGGTTCCGTTGTGCTGACTTTAGTAGTTATGTGTTTTTATTATTAAAGTTGGAGGTGATCGGCAGTCAACGCAACTTGTTCTTGGTTGTCGTATTTGTTCCAGAAAGAGTTGCACATTTCCTTCATTGGACCGGCTTAATGCAGGTCACTTCCACTGTGTTTACAGCTCATGTCTGTTGTTAACAGGAAGCTTGTGGGCATTTTTTTCAATCATTTTAATTAGTTTTTTTTTTATTTTATCAGCCTTTATTGTTTTTAGCTTTTATGTTGGACCAATGAACAATACAGATGTACAACACACTTAAGGTGTGCCATATATGTAAATTTGCTTCGTGTGTATGTTCTTGGTCCTGTAGGACACTTATTACTGACTGGAGTTACAACTGTCACCCCATGCCTCACACAGGTGACACCCACGTGTGTCCGCGTGCATGACCGAGCGTTGAGTGGCGTGGTAGTGAGGGAGTGACTTTTCTGCCTTCCCTGGCTGAAGCACCCTCCGGCCCGGACATGACAGGTCAGAGGCGGAAGTCCTCCAAGACGCAAGGCACCAGTGGTAGCAGTGGCGGGAGTGTAGCAGAGTCCAGCAGGCAGGATGAGCCCAAGGACTACATTAATGAGCTCTCGCATGAGGTCCTCTGCCACATATTCAGGTATTTTCCAGTTGTTCTGCAGCCCCTACAAGAGCTGTCTGCACTGGCGGCAGGAAGACAATCTTTCTTAGCAGCTACTTTACTTTAGGATATAGCTAAATCTTATCTCTATATCAGCATTTTTTGTTCATGCATAATTGCACCTATAAGGATATGCACCTCGATAACTACCACTATGATTTAGATTTTAATTTTATTTATTTGACCAAGACTATGCTGATGGCATGTACAGTACTCGGATCCAGACTTAAGTGTCCAGTTGTGAGTATAGAATTTGAATCCTTACTCTCCCCACTGCAGGTACCTCCCCATGCAGGACATCATATGTATGGAGTGTCTGTCCCGCAAGCTGCGTGAAGCTGTGACGCTCTATCTGCGTGTGGTGAAGGTAGTGGACCTGTGCGCCAGCCGCTGGTGGGAGTACATGCCCTCAGGTAGGCCCTACAGCACTTGATCCCTAAGGATCACGTGCCAGAGGTCACCAAACCGCCATTATTCAGTTTAGGTTGCCTTAATTTTACGGTGGGAGATGGACATTGAATATGTGTCATCTGCACTTATTTTTGCTTTTCAAAGTTTGGAATGTGACTTTAATATTAAGAATGCAATACAGCCCTGCACAGTGGTCTCACAGCCCTGTGCTGCGGTTTTTGCTTTGATTTTTGTCTTAGTCTATGCAGTTTGCATGTTCTGCTCATGTTCTCCTGGGTTTTGTCCATGTGCTCTGATTGTCTCCTGCTGTCCAAAGACATGTTTTCCAGGTCAATTGTGACTCTAAATTGCCCATTTTGTACATCGTGTGTGTGTGTGTGAGTGAGGGTATATGAGTGTGTGACTGCCATGTAACAGATTGGTATTCAGTCCCTAGTGTACCCGTCCTCACACCTTGTGCTTCCAGAACAGACACTAGACAAGTGATTGTTAATAATGTGTGGATGGAAAGTGTGTTTGTGATGGACTGCTGTTGATCTGGCCATTCAGGCTTCACAGACTCCAGCTTCTTGAAGTTGCTCAAGAAGATGCCAGATCTGGAGCAGCTGTATGGGCTGCACCCGCGCTACCTTGAGCGCCGTCGGGTGCGTGGCTATGAGGCCTTTAGCATCCCTGGTGTCCTGGAGGCCTTGCAGGCCTGTCCTAATCTGCTGGTAAGTTGGCGTGTGCTCACCAATAGCAGTGACCTAATTTTTTTTTTTTTTTTTTTAACCCTTGGGAACCAAAGCTGGGTGTTGCAGACTTTATACCGCTTCAGTCTTGATAACATAGCTATTTCCATCATTTCTAAAAATACTAAGAAAATGCATACTTCAAAAATGTTAGCTTTGCTGGAAGGAAGTTGTTTCTAAACCGTTGCTGTTTCTTCATTTTTAGGGTGTTGAGACGTCCCATCTAGAGTTGGTTGAAGCCATCTGGAACTACATGCCCCAGGTGCACATCCTGGGCAAGTTCCGCAATCGGAATGGTGCTTTCCCCATCCCACCAGAAAACAAGCTCACCATCCCAGTAGCGGCCAAAATCCAGACCCTTCACCTAGTTGGTAGGTGAAGAAATCCAGTCCTTGTTATTAAGGGTCGGGATGTAATTGATGCAGTGCTGAGGTTCACTTCTTCTGCTGTTAGGGGTCAACGTACCAGAAATCCCCTGCATCTCCATGCTGAAACACCTGTACCTGAAGTGGGTGCGCCTCACCAAGCCACAGCCCTTTAAGGACTTTCTGTGTGTCAGCTTGCGCACTTTCGTCATGAGGAACTGTGCCGGCCCCACCAACTCCCTCAAGTATGTGCCCCTGGTAACAGGCCTGGCCTCTGCCCGTAACCTGGAGCAGCTGGAGCTGGTGAGGGTGCCTTTCCTCGGGGGGCTCATTCAACACGTGGTGGAGGACAGCTGGAGGTCAGGTGAGAGTTATGCATCCCTTTGCAGGCTGGGACTTTCTTGTGTCTCAAGATGCCATTATGTATGAATCCTGACCCAACTAATCAACAGTGCAGAGTTTGCACTTCTGATCCAGTATGGTGCCATTTTCCTTCTCCAGGCGGTTTCCGCAATCTCCACACTATTGTGTTCGGGGCCTGTAAGAACGCCCTCGAAGTTGATCTGGGCTACCTAATTATCACCGCAGCTCGCAGGTAAGAGACCGGTGGGACCACTGAGTGTTTCTTCTGTTGTGCCTGCAGAGGTGAAGTGTTCAACTTTTGGTATTCCAGCCTCATAGAAGTTCAGTTCCTAAGTTATCTGTAGGAACATTGGAGAACTTCTCTTGATCTTCAGAAGTGGCTTCTGCACAGACCCAGGACCAATTTTAACTGCTTTTATCGCACTGAGTATCTGTGGTGCCATGCAGACCAGTTGGAAAGCAGCACGTCTGCTGAACTTGCGCTTTTCGCCTTCATAATTTTGTAGACTCCACGAAGTACGAATCCAGCCCTCGCTGACCAAAGATGGCGTGTTCTCTGCTCTCAAGATGGCTGAGCTGGAGTTCCCCCAGTTTGAGACATTACACCTGGGATATGTGGATGAGTTCCTGCTGCAGTGTGAGCACTTTGACCCTGTTTGTGTACAGGTATCCCTTTACTTACAAGTGTAATTCGTTCCTGGAAAATTGGCTCATAAGGTGAAATCTTGTAAGTCAAAGATGTAATTACCATTATGAAGCAAAGTAACTCTTGTAAATGTGTAAAGAATATTAAATAATTTTACTCATGAGAAGTCATAAGTCAAAAACTTTTCTCTTGAGGGATGCCTGTATATCTAGTAGGAGACTGTGTTGTGCCTTTAAATGATGTGCAGTGAAGTAGCTTCATTGTAGGAAGGTATATTTAGAAAAGTTAAACTTCAATTCATGGTGTTACAGGTAAGATGAGCCACTCAGAGCTGGTGAAGTATGGCCTGGCCGACGTCATTGAGAACCCAGGCATCATCACGGACATTGGAATGAAAGCGGTGAATGAGGTGTTCACCTCCCTCAAGTATCTCGTCATCTATAACTGCCCGCACCTGCACAACCCACACAACTGGTTCTCAGGTACTGCCGCTTGCAGCTCTTGTTCTTTCAGTGGTCACTGGGGCTTTGCTGCACTTCTTGTGGGAAAGACAGTGTAGGTGAGGGCTTTAGTAAAGCGAACCTCAGGAGGGTCATGGCTTTCTCTGCAGATCATGCACGTTGGAACCGTCTGGTTGATCTGACCCTGGTGCGCTGTCACGCCATCAAACTAGAGTCTTTCAGCCAGTTCATCGAGATGCTGCCCAGCCTGGAGTTCATCTCATTGGATCAGATGTTCCGTGAGCCCCCCAAGGTGAGTCAGCATGACCTGCATAAGGGTCCCATCTTGCCCTGTGATGGCTGCAGGTGCTAATTCCTTTCCAGAAAAACTACTGCTGAGAATCTTGTTAAAGGATTTACTCTGTATAAATCCACAAAGCCAATGGCTCAGTAGTGCACCCATAGTGATCTATTAGATGTGTTACCTGTTGATCAGAAAATCTACCACAGCTCCTACAGGACCTATGTGAAGGTTTGGCTCCATATGTCACTCCACTGTTTGGCAGGGCTGTGCCCGAGTAGGTCTGAGCGCTGGCACAGGCATCGGTGTATCGTCGGCTCTCGTCAGCAACCAGAACTCCAACAACGACAACAACAACAATCATCATCAGAACAACAACAACGCCGCCGCCAACGCTGCCCCAGCCAACATCCCTCCTCACAACGAGGAGAATCAGGAGGGCCGTGAGGTGGTGCAAGCCCCCCATCAGGATGACCGTGAACAAGGTATGCTGAACATGCCCCCTGTATTAATCTAACCCACCACTTTTGAGGTGGTAAACAATGTCATGCTTAGAGTTGCCATCTTGCACTCATAGGATGTAGGCTCATATATCACCTGCTGTTGCACCTAGGTACTTGCCTTGAATGCATGTGGTAAAATTAGCCAGTTATATAAATGGGCCAAACACTCTAAGTAGCTTATCACTGTTAAGTTACTAAATAAATGAATGTAGTATAATGCCACCTAGCATCTTAACTTGACTGAACTTTAAGATAACTTGAAATTCCATGTCGCAACCTGATGGGAATATATATGCAGACTGTACTCTCCTGGGGTCTGTTTTTTTTTTTTTTTGTGCAAACCAGTAAACTGCTTTAGGCACACAGAATTGGCTAAATTAATCAGTTATATTCAACTCCTTATTTTGTTGTTTTTGCACGCCACATCTCAGTACTGATATGTGGATGAAACTGAGCTCTATTAGCATGTCTGTCTTAGAGGCAATCTGTATGTTGTGGTGTTGGATGACGTTTTTGTTGCGGTTCAGAGGTTAACAATGTGGACGAAGTGGTCCAGGAAAACATGGAGGTGGAGGCAGCAATGGAGGTCGCTGTCCCAGAACAGGATCCACCTGGCCCAAGTGATGCGGTTGACCAGACCAGAGCTGTGGACCACGAACGAGCAGGTAGTTCAGCATGCATGCGTGTTTCAACAGATCCCAACCGCAGTAGACAGTGTAGGACAAAATGTGAGGCAGCATGGTGGCCCCAACAGCAGTACCCCAGTTTCTCTTGCAAATGTGTCTGTTGACATTTTAATCGGGATCACAAACGTTTTCGGTTCATTATGTAGTAATGATTGCGGCTCCTTCTCTCATTTTGTCCATTAATTGCACCTTTGGGTTAAATGCCTCTTCCAGTGAGGTACAGTTTTATTTAAACAGTTGGGAAGTTAAATAAATAGCAATAGATATTTTAGTATACATTTGTTAAAATAATACATTGCACATTTAAAAATAAGAACCAGAGATGCAAAGTGAATTAAAAATCAGCCTCGCCCAATCCTGCACTGTCAACTACAAGTGCGACTGCAATTTTTAATGTTCTGACTGAGGACAGAAGTTCTGACTGCTGTGTTCCATTGCTGTCGAAAAGATCAGTTTTGGTTTCTTGTGTATGTGACACTATTTCTTTTGTGTTTTTTAATAAAACACTCGGTTTAGGGAATGTGCGTCTATGAAAGCTGCACTACCTGCATAGAGACGGGTATTGGACATTGTGCACTTTCAGGCAAAGATATGTTTTTTAAAGAATATGGGCAGTGAAGTGGGCATTAATGAACATTGTCGAAAATGGTACAGTTGTGTATGACGTCAACTGAGCAGTAACTATAGTACTTCATAGACAGACGGACATGCTGCAGGGTCTCAGGATCAGGTGGTCATCGGGTTACAAGGACCTGTTATATGGCTTTAGGGGAGGGACTGAGCTGCAAGGAAACCTCCCATCTTTCAAAACCCAACTTCTGGTCCTCTTTTTCACCAGGGCCTAGTGGGGTCCAGGCAGTGGCCAAGAAGCAGCCTGTGATGGTGTCCGATTCAGACAGCGAGGATGGCGAGGACTCCGCCCGGGCTGCAGCACGAACCCAGCCCTCATACCCAGACACCGGAATAGAGGAGCCACCCCGACTCAGCAGTGAGTAGCAAAGGAGCCCAGCCTTCTACTCAGCTGGTTGTGTTGTTGATGTGTGTTGGTGTGTCCTCCATGACTTTTTCTCCAGTTACTCCACCTGACCCCCCCCCCCCCCCCCCCCCCCCCCCCCCCCCCCCCCCCCCCCCCCCCCCCCCCCCCCCCCCCCCCCCCCCCCCCCCCCCCCCCCCCCCCCCCNCGCCCCCCCCCCCCCACCCCCACCCCAAATGCCTTCAGGCAAAGGAAAGACTCCCCTGCGTCGAAGAGGAGCGCCCCCTCAGGAACACAGCTGCGAGAAGGGCTGCCAGGTCACAAGCGAGCAGATCAAGGCTGACATGAAGGCTGCCACGGAGAGCAGTGACCACGGAGGCCGAGGCTCTAGGGACCCGGGAGCAGGATGCACCGCAGGGGGCTGCGTCTGCTCCATACGCTGGAGAGAAGACTCGGCTAATCAGGAGGAAGGGGCCGGAGCTGTTGCAGCGGGCGGGGAGGGTGCGGTCAGGGCTCGCTGTACATGCAACAGGGCTCGAAACAGTCCAGAGGATCGGACTCGGGGTGGAACACATCCACAAGCTCAGGGCCCTGGGGCAGAGCCTGCGAGAGGGGAGGGGCCGGGACCCAGGGAAGTGATCAACGAGGCCCCTGCAAGAACACGGGCAGCGCCTGAGGGACATGGGGACAATGGTGAGAGGTCTAGTGGGAGGGGAAACCAGGATGACAGGGGCAATGCAGCCCACAACCGGACCGTGGGCGAGGGATTCCCACGGCGACCTGTCACTCGTGCCCGCAGTCGACTTTCTTCTGTCCCCTTGATGTCTGAGACAGGTAGGACTTCAGAGAGCAGCTTCAGATTGATGCTAATTCAGGAGCACCACTGCTGACGTCTTCATAGTCATCTCAGGAAATGCAATTAGAAGATATGGATATGTTTAATCTGCTTTGTTTTTTTGGAGAAAACACACCAGCTCCTCAGCATATAAACAGAACTGGAACTGAAAGCCTGTATGTAATTCGATTTGTTTATCATTCCAAAGTCCTTTTCTCCACAAAGTCACTATACAGACTTCCCTCTGTTTTTTCCCAGCGGTTAAGTTATATCAAAGTCTTGCATTGAACTGTGATAAAAATACTATAAGTGGTTTCACATTTTTATTAACTTTGAGCTAAATTTACACCAATTTAAATGTCAGAAAATAAAAACATATCTTAAACTTTTATTGAATGCCCATTGTTGTACCATAGTCATCCCATAATCATGTGCAACGTGTCTTTGCCTTGCTATTGACCACCAACACTCAGGAACACCAGACATGAGGTGTAAACACTGTTGAAGGGAGTGGAATGTAGGCTGACCCACACCACTCCTGTACTGTGTGGGTGCTCCTGACATCTATCAGCTTGGAGTGTAAACACAGATGGTGCTCCCTCAACTACAGGCAGACATTTTAGGAAATGGATCCTTGAAAAAAGCTAGAATAGCAAACTGAGGAACCGGGGTAGTAACTCTGAAAGCGATAAGATGTGGTTATTGTACGTTACACAGGAATATGGTGAGCAAAGACAAATGTGGCAGATGGTGTCCTTATTATCATTCTGGCATGTATTGAGCGGTCAGACGTTGTCATTTTGAGCTTGCAGATCTCACAAGGATGCTCTCACTGCCACTCATTTTCTTGCTTCCTATGGCAGAGCTCACCACAACAAAGCCACGGGTCACAGTGAAGAGGAAACGTACCGCAGACAAGGCAACCAGCACCAGCGACCCAGTAACTGAGGACGATCATGTGCAGGTCAGTCCTGACCCAGTCCAGTGTGTGTTAAATATCCTGCTTTACAAAAAGCATAAAGAAATAAATTTTTTGCTTACCCTTTGACTTGGCAGGTCCTGACGGTGAAATCCAAAAACCTGGTTGGAATCACACTGACCAACTGCGGCATCACCGACCTGGTGCTGAAAGACTGCCCCAAAATGATGTTCGTTCATGGTAGGTTGTCCCATCACACCCTCTCCTCCCAGCTGAGCTCAACCCCTGCTCTGCCCATTGAGCCCCTGTACTGTCTCTGCCGCACCCCCAGCAACCCGTTGCCGCGTGCTGAAGCACCTCAAGGTGGAGAATGCACCTATCGTGAACCGCTTTGACTACGCCCAATGCAGGAAGCTGGACATGGAGCAGGTGCTGGACCAGATTCTACGCATCCCGCCTGAGAGGAACCGCATCATCTACATGCGGCCCATGCAGCAGGTGGGACCCTCAGAAGCTCTTCTTTCCCGTTCTGTTCCCTGATACTTCGGTTGAAGCTTTTTTTTTTTTTTTTAACAATATCTGCTTGGCTTGGTGGCACCCCACAGGTGGATTCCTTGTCTTTGGAGAGAAAGCTGTTCAGTGGGCCATATCCCTACCACATCAGCATGATCCATGAGTTCAGCAACCCACCCAACATCAGGAACAAAGTGCGTGTGCGAAGCTGGATGGACACCATCGCTAACATCAGCCAGTGAGTATCTGCACTGTCTCGAATCATTGTAATTCTTGTACTTTTTATACTTAAGCGAGTGCCAGTTTGAGTTGCTTATGTTTTTTTTACCTTTTATAATTCGGGTTATTTGCAAAAAATAGTACACGTTACTCTATCAGCTACCAGTTACCTGTGTCAGTAGATGGCAGTATGTGACACAATCATCAGTCTCAGAAGTAATTCCTGCTGCAACCAGTAGGTGGAACTGCTTTTCCTACAGCGTTAAAAAGGCACCATTTCACTGCCCTAATAGACCAGAAAATGGACAGATGAGTGTTTTGCTTCACCCAGGAAGGATGTGGCTGAGATGGATGTTTATGCATGGCTCTCACTGTGTTCCCCTTTCCTTCCTGTGTAAAAAGAGAACCTGTCGGGGAGTGTGTTCAAAAAAAACCCTCCGTTTTTGTCCCCCACTCAACAGGGAGCTCATCAAGTACGAGTTTTTCCCCGAGGCGACGCGGACAGAGGAGGATGTGAAAAAGTACCCCAACTACCCCTGGGGCCGAGACATCTACACCTTAGAGGGTGAGAGGCAGATGGCCGCCAGCCACAAGCAGCAATCTCAGCTCATGACCGCATAAGTCCTCAGCATCCTTTCTATAAATAGCATCTGGGAGCCCCACGCCACAGTGCGTGAGAACAGCAGTTTTGCTCAGTTCCCAAATCAAAATGGCAGCACGGTCATGGCCTGTCAGTTCCCTCCCCCTCGCTGGAGTCAGCAGTGTTCTTTCTACTGCTGGAGACCTGTGTGAGGGAACCCGCCGTGGACAACAGAACACTATGAACCTGAAACCCCCAGTGAAAAGCTGCACAGTGTGTTTGATGATATCATATGATGGTTATACCACTCATTGGACCTAATTGGCTTCCTTCTACAGTCTTCTCCTCTCTGTCTCCGTCCCAGGACTGGTGGACGGGGCTCCTTACTCTATGATAACGGACTTCCCGTGGCTTCGCACACTGCGTACGGCCGAGCCCAATAGCTACGCTCGCTATGACTTCGAGGACGATGAGAGCAGTGAGTTCTGCGTGCGTGCGTGCGTGCGTGCGAGTGAGCGAGAGCAAGTGAGTGAGTGTGAGAAAGTTCACTGTTCCAAGGAGATGTTTGTTTGCCCATCACTCAGGACAGGAGGGTTAAGCAAACTTGTTCCTAGTCTGTCAGCCCTCTGTATCCCATTCATATTTGGACCACCCTAGTATACAGCATTGTTATATGAGGACCTTTCTGGATTGTGTGGATGAAATAAGCCTGTGTGTGTGTTGTTACAGCTACAATCTATGCTCCCCGGCGCAAGGGCCAGCTCTCTGCAGACATCTGCATGGAGACCATTGGGGAGGAGATCTCGGAACGGCGGCAGACCCGACGGGGTGTTTTTCAACGTGTAGCGGCCATATTTATTCACTACTGTGATGTCCGTGGAGAGCCAGTGGAGGATGACTACATTTAGTGTGCCCCCCCTCCCATCCACACTTTGTAGGCAACATCTCCTGCTCAGGCTCCGCCCACAGCTGTTGTGGCCAGCGTGGAACTTCTGCTTGAAGTTCAATGCAGCAATGAAGGACGCTGAGGCGGTTTGAGTTGTTTTTTTTGTTTACATGAAGGGAGGTGGCTTCCCACCAGATAATATTAAAAAATGATTTTGTTTTGTTTGATGTTTTTGGCCAGTGGGGTTTCCCTTTAGGGTGGCTGTAGGACACTCATGAACCTCAAACACACCTGGATTCACCTGCATATGGTTTGGTTTGCTTGAGCACCCACTCTGCTGGAATGTAGTCACATGAGTATGTTCATGTGAAACAACGGAAAAACACCAGAACACAAACATACACAGGCAAACACACCTCTTTTTTGAGGGACTACGTTGGAGACATTTGATATAGGATTTTTTTGTGCTGCAGGACTTTTATGTTGTTCAGATCCTCAGTGACACAGGGGTGTGTGTGTGTGTGTGTGTGTGTGTGTGTGTGTGTGTGTGTGTGTGTGTGTGTGTGTGTGTGTGTGTGTGTGTGAGTGAGTGAGTGAGAGAGTGACTGCTAAGCTGCTTCTGCGTGATCCAGTCCCTGGTGCTTGCAAATAGTTCACCTTCACAAAAACCCCCTTTTCTAGATATGCTCTTAGGCTAATGTTCCTTTTTTACTTTTGTTTTATTTTTCATATTTTAGTCTTTTTTTTTAAACTTTGATGCTAATGTCAGTATTGTGTTGGGGATGAGGTGAGAGATTGGCTTCATTTCACTATCATTTCCATTCCTGATTCCAAGCGTGGGTAGAAATGATTTTTTTCATTTTTAAAAGGAAAAACAAATGTGTTTTTTTTTCCCCTTCCCACTTGGTGCCATGTCTAGCCAGAGGAGAAAGAAAAGTAAGAGATCTGAACAAATTTCAGGTGTCGGGAACCTTTAGGGCTTGCGTGCGTCTTTGCTCTCCCCCTGCTGTTAATGAATCCCACGTTTTAGAACGAGGGTCCAGAGCGCAGCTGCCGGTCCTCCAGCATCCCAGCTTGCATTGCGCATAGCAGCCCTCACAGTCGTAGATGCAGGCAAGATGTCAGATGGCTGCCTGCTGATTCCTCCTACAATGGGAAACACATGACCCCCCCCCCCCCCCCGGACCGTACTTAGCGGGCAGACAGTGGACACACTGCTGTCCTTCCAGCCCACTTTCAGTCCTGTCCCTCCTGCAGATGCTGTGCTACATGTGGGGAAAATTTATGCAAAAATGTTTTATTTCCTTCCCATTTTCAGCTTTACCTTGTTCTACAAGGAAGTTCTCTTTGCAAAGATGAACATACACAGTGTAGAAGGTGGCTGTTGAGGTGCGACGCCTCCTTGTGCTGCTGCTCTTCCTTTCCGTTCCAGGTCTCCCTTTACTCCAGTAGCTCCCCAATGCCCCCCTGTGGCTTCAAGCCAAGGCTTTGTCACCACTGTGTACAGATGCTGTGTACAGATTCACTGTATTTAAAGGACACTCTCAGATTTGTTTTATAAGTTTATATTTAAAAGAATACTGTTTCACTTAATAAAAGGGAGAAAGCAGTCGGGAAGGTAACTGTTCATTCACTGTGTCCGTTTTTGTCACGAGCCGAGAGGCCTTCTGATGGGACGTGTGGCCTTGAATGACAAGAGTGCAAAGAGCAACGTTTCACAAATGAATGGGTTTGACATCAAGTACAGTTTCAAGGTTTTCCAGCTTGTGAAAAAGCTCTGGCAAAAGTGCTGGGCATGATAGGTGGACTCAGCTGCATCTCCACAGGCACCTGGGCTGCAAAGGTGTTTATTCCATGTCTGTGCATTAATGGGGGGTGGGGGGTGCAGTTTTTTTCCTCTCCAAGGTTTATTTTTAATTAAAATTCCCCCACTGGTGGTACAGCTGATACATTCTTATTCAGGGAGAAGTGTGTGACGGAGGTGCTGGGCTGAGACTTGACCACACAGCCCTCTTGTTAGCGCTGGCGTTTTTTGGGGGGAGGGGCTGTTTATAATCCAGCGTGCAGACGGATCCCCGCGTGATGGTGTGGGCCCGACACCCATTCCCCACACTCCTGTCGTGTCGTTTACTCTTCCTCTCCAAGACGTCGACCGGGGCCAAGTAGTGCAGCCATTTGTCAGCTTGTGCTGCCCCAACAGGAAGAGGGGATGATTTGTGAGTGGGGGGGGTCCTGTACATGCAGCTTGTTGAACCTGCGGCTAGTCCTGCAGCAAGAGGTGCCAAGGCGAACAGGACAGCAGCAGAACCCCTCCCCTCCTGCTGTTACTTATGATTTGTTTTTCTCTCCCTTATTGCACTGTTATAGCATGTTTGGACAGTCAATTTTACACAGTCCAACCGATTCAAAACCTAATATGTGGTTTTCAGATATATTTATTTTGACATGATATACAAGTTTTTCCATGAGGAAGTAAAATGTTCCATCTTAGGCCAGGTTTATTCAGTGCTAAAACACATTCGCATACAAACCAAATTTTGGAACACGCTTCTCTCCTGTGGTTTCAAGCTTCTCCTGTACTAAGTGCAAAGCAAGTCAAAGTAAGTTCACGAGAAGGCAAGTGAATCAAAAAATAAACATCTCAGGAACAAATATTTAATATTGAGAACTTTCTTTTTTTCCAGTATAAATTGAAATCCTGCAGAAAACTCGTGCTTGATGTTTCGTACATCTGACAACCGTGTTTACTGGGCTGCTTGAGTTTATCTTTCAAATTGTCTAGTTTGTTCCAACCAGAAGCTCCCTTATCAATAACTCGCTCATGTTTTCACGCTGGAAACTGCGGGATTTTGTGTGAATAGCCCGGCACAAGCTGCCAGTCCAGTCTAGTCCAGTTCACGGGCGAGGGGCTGCGTTCCTGTCAGTGACCCCCCCCCCCCAAGTTCTGATCAAGCCCACGTTCAACACACGCAGCCAGGACCGGGCCTGTCGCTATGTTGATGGACACGTTCACCTACCTGCTCACCCACCTTATCTACCCCAGCTGAGGAGGAGTGCGTAGCCCCCGGAATCAAGGGGCCTTCACACCACTGCCCAGTATAAACACCACTTTCCATTGGTGATGGGGTCTAGAATGAGACAGCAAGACGTGGGGATGTTCCTTTCGTCAAAACCGGCTGGAAACAGACCGAACAGAGGTTGTTTTCAAAGTCCAGTGTATAAATGAGTGTGATCAACATGGGTCTCTGTTTAATTTCCTGTCCAGCCCCCAACCAGCTACTTACTTTACTACTTCCCTCCATTTCGCCAGCGAGGGTCTCCATCACTCAGTGACGCACCTGAGACGGAGCCGCGTGACCCGTCAGTGGTTCGGGTCAATTATAAACACAAAGCAAAGCAAATGACTCCCAACACTGCAGTGACGGTGAGGGGGCAGCTGCCATATATGGCCACACACCCCGTTGTCAGCATTTCTTCCGTGCACCAACAGCCGTGAACAGACATCCCTCGAAGAAGACCACGCACGACACCGGGCTGGACCTCCGCTAATTAAAAGGATCACTGAAATGTGTCCTTCACACAGGAGCACCCCCAGCCACTGAGCAAGCGTACTGTACACACACACGCACACACAAGTTCACTGTTTAACAGAGTCCCGTCAGACAGGCGAGAGGTCCTCTGTTCCCCATTCCCTCACACATCCTGTTGTCAGCTCTCGCATGGCTTTTGTCACAACCCCCCTGCAGCGCTCCCCTCCACCAGACCGTGACATGAAGAACCTGTTTAGGGTTAAAGAGAACCAGATGTGCTCGGCTGTTCCTAAACACCTCGGTCCGCTCCGTCTTTATGACACTAAAAGGTAAATTAAACAAATGTCCCTTTTGAGATCAGAAAGAAAGACACCCTCCACCAAAGCTGGAACAGGTCTGGTGCAATTCAGAAATAATATATAAAATGATAATCCACACAAAAGATGTTATCTCTATTCTTTGAGTGAATGTGGTCTTTAAATCGTGTGACTGGTGGCACCAGAGGCCGCCACCATGTACCGACGGTGGCTTTTGTCACATTCTTACCCCAAATCCCCCAGAATGCCTAGTGCTGCGAAAAGGGTCGTGGGATACGCTGCAGCAAACCCCACTACTGAGGTTTTTTTTAAGCGTGCAGCGGAACAACACAAGACCCAAGGGCATTACATCAGACTGAAAGTATCCCGGTCATTAAGAGCGCAAACACTTTCCTGGAGGCCTGCTTGTTCAGAGACCCTCGCCAATTACCAGAAACGTCACCGCAGAACATAAACTCGACGCACGAACGTTCTCGTACATTCAAAAGGGGGGTACGGTGAGGGTTTGCAAACGAACAGTAAAAGAGATGCCCCCCCCGGAGTCAATACTGGGGGTGATGCGGTGAAAGCTGAAGATAAAGACACGGAGTCGAGCGGCCGAACCCAAAGCCGACTCCAGACAGCGTCGTGTGCAACGATGGCATTCCGTCAGTCTCAGGTCAGCAGAAAGTTTCGCTTTAGTGCTTCGACAAGTTCAAGCAGACGAACAAGTGATGAGCCACACAGACAGAAGTGGCGCCTGTGTGACATACAGGCAAGTCAGTAACCCAGGGGATGGGAGAGCCTGAGGTCACATTTCCTTCGCAAACTCAGAAAGAGTGAGAAGTTTGGTACGTTTCTTAGCTTAACCTGGCTTGCTCAACGCTGTCGGAAAACAATGTTTTACTTGAGTTGAATAATTTTTAAAATCGTTGCAGGAATAATAAGGGTTACAGTTGCCTCTTTGTCGTGAAAGGACCTCACTTTGAATCCCTCCGCCTACAATCGGCTTACCCTGAACTGGCACAGTAAAAGTTACCGCGCTGTACGAATTATCGTAAGGAACGTGAAAGTTGGGTTAAAGAACAGTCTCAGATAAATTAATTTATGTAACTAATACGACTTGCTTTGATGTCTTTTGTGAACTCAGTCCAAATGGTGTCAAAACATAACTGAGGCTATCCAGGAGAGGGTGTACATTTCGTAGCTTTTAGTGGTGCCTTACGACCGACGTACAGATTTCAAAAGACATTTCGTGCCACGATGCTGCCGTTGTCAACTGATTTTAAGCTATTCGTCTGTGTCCTAAAGTAGCGGCATCAAACACCGGCTGCTTTGACATCTCCCTGCTTCTTTGTCGGTTCCGCGCACTTGCCCGGCTTCGGCGTGGGGTCATCAGAACCGGGACGCACCTCAGCCCAGCAGGCCGCGTGACAAACACACATTTCTCAGCTGTCGTGTCATGGCAGGGAAAAATGATGGTAGCTCTCATTTTTATATTAACAAACCAGGTCTTCTCCCAGAAGTAAAGCTATTCATTGCCCTCTAACAAGAACATTAAGTCATAAGCAAAATGTTTAATAGGAAAGGTGGAAAAGCGAGCGGCTGCTGCCATATGAGGGCAAACGGAGTGCACCTATGGAGCCTGTGATTTCAAACAGGCGGCCAGCCTGTGAAGAGTGTGGACCTGCCAAGCGACGAAGCCCTCGCTGGCTGGCGGCCCGTTTTAACAGCACTCGTCCCTGCACATGTAAACAGGGACTCTTCCCCAAACATTGCCTTTTTAAGGCTTTCTGCGGCGATGTCCACGGTCAGCCGCACGCATCGAGGGCCCTGTCTGAATGGAGCAGCCGACGGGGGTCCGCTCCCTCTGTTTTACTGCTGTGAGTGTGCTTGGGTGTGCTTGGTCCACCCCCCCAGCCTCTCTCATCTAAATTTAGCATCTCTTTGCCGTGCGTCTGGCCGATCGTCTCCTGGGGGGACTGGCCGTGTTTGCACACCCAGGTTGGGGGAGGGTAGCAAACAGCAGTTAATCTAACTGATGTTCACCAGACTCCAAACTCCCCTCTTCGCCTGTTTGTGATCCGTTTGCGCTGATTCCCTCACTTTCCTCCCAGCCCAACCTGCTGCTGAAGACGTCCAGAAGGAAATTCCTTCTGAAAAGAACCTGTGCTAGAGGGTCAAGGTCTTTCTCTTCATTTATTTCTAACTGCACTGATTTATCCTGCTGGCACAAGGGGTGATCTATGGCGCGCAGGAAGCGGCCTTGACTCTCTCAAGGTGTTTCGACTGGGTGCAGCCACTGAAAAGGGGTGTGAGACAGACACAGAGAAGAGCTCAGCACGGCGAGCGGGACGGCAGAGAGCCGGCGTTGTACTACATTTTGTGTCCTGTCCTGTTTGGAGGAGCAGTTGTGAGTGAGCCGGGATGTTTGCGCTGGTGAGGCTGTTCGAACACAGTGTCCACAGGATGTGTAAACACTGCAATAGCGACATGCCGCTGCTGACGTGTGTGGTGTGATCCGTTTGGCCAAGCAGTTACCCATACAGCCCCCTCCCAAGCTGCCCCATCCCACAACACTAATAGGAGTTATGGGGCTGCAGTGTCTCAACCTTTAATGACCTTGGTTTGTAGGTGTCCTGGCGCTTGATGGTCTTGCGGAGGAGATGTCTGGGACCCGGTTGGGTCAGTGCATCCTAACCCTAACTCAGCTGCTTAACTTCCTGGGTTGATGTATACCAGTGGTGTGGGACTACTCTCTTATTCAGTCTCCTGTTGATGGAATCTGTCCATCATCAACAGCCAATTGCCCACTGCAGGGCTGCCGGGGTCTAGGATCTGTCTCTGGATATTCAGTGTGTGAGACTGGGTGCACCCTGGATAGGAAATATCTCTCTCTCACACTCACACACACACTGCAGGCAAGCCAGAGTCCTCACTCCACCTGAAACACGTCTTTGGACTGAGGGAGGAAACTCAGACAAACTTGCCCTGTTCAAATCCATGTTGCAGCCCACACCCCAGGAGCCGTGAGGCACCAGCGCTACCTGCTGTGCCGCAGTGTTGCTCACAGATTTAGGTTAGTTGAATAAAAACGGGAACAGTACCAGTGTGCAACATGCCTCTGTGTGTGAAGGCTACCTGAAGTCCACCTGTGGTCAGGTTACCGTGAGACCAGGAGGGGGAAATGCCAGTGCTGGTGGGAGCGCAGTTCGATGTGGGAAAATCACCGTGTTTTTCCCAGCTGAAAGCAGCTGCACTTTGACATTTTCGGAGTTTGCCATGGCGCCTGTCTCTCCGTGGGAACCAGCTGTCCTCCTGTTCTGCCGTAAAGCTGTTGTTTCTAAACACGTGTCCCACGTCGCCATATGGGTCAGTGGATGTTTGTGGCTCCGATGTGGCCGTGCTACTTCAGCAAATCACTGGCCTCCTCGGATGATGTTTTGTTGACACCAGGTGTTATAAACCTGACTGCACCCATTGAACAACATCCAGGTCGCTAACTGGTCCGTCCGCTCTGGGTCCTTCGAATCGATCCGACGTTCACATCACTGAAATAACTATCACTTTAACTAAACCACTGGAGCCTGTTCAGAATTTAGGGGTGTTAAGAGAATGTGGTCCTCCAGCGCCAACACTGGACACCCTGTATCATGCGCTCTGCTGGGACTCAGAAAATTGAGCATCTAACTGGTGTAGCATTTGGGACCAGAACTTCGCCTCATCTACCAAAGGCCTCTCAATGGGGATATAAATATCAGCTCCCAAACCCTTTTCTTTCTTCAAAAACAAATACAGTAATTCTTTTCCCTAAACTCTTTATCCCCACAAATTGTTTTCTCTGCTCCTCAAAACTGAGCCAGTGATTTCCATCCTTTTTTTTGTCTCTTTTTCCTCGAACCTGTGTGTGTGTGTGTGTGTGTGTGTGTGTGTGTGTGTGTGTGTGTGTGTGTGTGTGTGCCATTCTCGGTTCGCCTTCCTCGAATGCTTTCCCATATGGGGCAGCAAGCGCCGTTCTCAGAGGAACTTCATTACCCCAAATCGCTGTGTGTCTGAGTGCGGCGCTCACGTTCCCAGGAATGGCGGGGAGTCCTGCACCGTTAATGGCTTCCACATGGCCCCGTTGAGCCTCCAGCACGGGCACAAATCTCCAAATTTAGAAGAACTATGAAAATTGTCAACTGTGGCTTCCTTTGCGAGGGAATCCAGCCCGGCCCCCCCAACCCCTGCCACTCTCCTCCCACCCCCCCCCCCAGACTTCTCCTCCTCAGATGTCGTAGGTCATGAGCTGGGGGTCATGGGGGGCCAAGCGCTGGCCAATCGCGTGGCTCTGAGGCTTTTTTCGGGCGTGCCACTCTCAGGACGGCCTCTCAGTGGGCTGGTCTCCCGCCTCATATAAGGTAAAAGAAAAGTGTTTGCTCCTTGTGCCGGTACAGCTTCAAAAGGGAGCCATGCGCTAGGAGCCCCCATCAGACATCAGGGCGCTTGAGGAGGCCGAAGGATCGGACACCCACCCCCCCACCCCACCCCACCTTGGCATCGGTGCTAGTGCCTCCACTTCCTCCGCCCACCTTGCAGACAGGTATGTGCACCTACCGCCGCTCCACTCTGCACTCCAGGGGGTGATAGCCCAAGGGGCAGCAAAAGCACCTGAGGGGGCACATGGTCTTGGCCCATGTCCCCCTGACATCAGACCAGGCAGGCACAGTGCAGGGCTCCCCTGAAGACATGCAACTTCTCCAGGGGCCACGGGTTTGAAATTGTTGCGGAAGGATCCAGCAGCACCATGGGATACTGGGCGGATGTGCTGTGTGGTGTTACATGTTCCCTGTGTGTGTGTGTGTGTGTGTGTGTGTGTGTCTGACACCGTGCTGCCAGGACACTGTGGGTTCACTCTGGGTAAACAGCTGCACTGAGCTGCAGCCCACAGCCGTGCGTCTGTCAGGCTCACAATCACTCAGGTCACACGCTTAACAGTGTGATGTACATTCCACCGTACTTGCACACACTTTCAGAGAGAAGTCATCAGGGTTCCATATTTATTTGTACAGTGTTGCAGTGATATGCTAAAGAGAGTGTGTGTTTGTGTGTGGTTCAATCTTTGATATAAACCATTAATATACACTTTCACCTCCAGTCCACAGAGCAGCAGGTAGTGTTGTTGTTCTATGCCAGGACTCAGAAGGCTGATGTTTTGAATCAGTGGTGAGAAACTTGGGTTTTATCTGCTCCTTAGAGGAGCACTGACCCCACTGCTTTAAATAATCTCTTTCATTACATTACCAGTCTAACTAAGCCAGAAATGGAGGAGATGCATCGAGTGGACTTTGGGAAAAAGGGTATTTGACCTCAAAGCCCAGAGTCTCAAGCAGCTCAAACATCCTTGGTTTGTTTTAACTCACGTCGACCCCTGGGAACATGGAACTGTTGTCCATGTTATTTCCCTCAGTTCAGCTCAGCCTGTTTGCTGTAAACCCACCAGACGCTGATTTACGGCGAGTTGAGGGCAGAAACATCAATAGTGATGCCTGTGGGTGACCCTGAATGCAGACGGGCTGCGCAGAGCGGCACAGAGACAGCGGCAGCTGTGCAGGATGTGGGCCTGTAGCAGAGGATAGCCGGCTGTCCCTGGTCTGGGGGGGCTGTTGTTGTCCTTCACTTGAATTAACTCTTATAACAACAAAAATGTCCAGCAGCTCAAGAGCATTTGTGTAAGAGAATTTCCTAACTAAGCAAATCAGGGATCAATAAAGTAGCCCTGCGGACTGTGGAAGCGTTCCGTAGCCAGACAAGGGGGGGGGGCTCTCCTGGGGGCAAAGCCAGGTGTCTGCAGCGAGAGCAAATCCCCCTAGACCTGTGCAAAGTACGTAAGAAATGTGATCCCACCATCCCCCATCAGCCTGTGCTCTTTGTCCTCCTGCTCTTTGTTTCTGAGATGCACGGTCCCGGGGGGTGGGGGGGGGTTTGGGGCAGCAGATGCAGCCAGCTGTTGGAGGCCCCAGTCGAGGCACCGCAGCCGGGCTTCAATATCCACTTTATTGAGCCCTGACACCCCAGGCCGATGGATCCCCCTCGTTTGAAGCGCTTTTATTTTTCACGACACGACAGGTTCCTTAACCACTATAACACCTGGTGGCCTCAGATTCATTTTGAATAATATTCCCAGCAACTCATCTAAGCAAATGATAACTGAACACCAAACACCCGTGTATTTCTCAGCACTCCACGTAACTTGCGTTCATGACATTGTTTTTTTTTTAATGTTTCTAAACGTGTCAAGTTCAGAGAATTAATTCTTAAGTCATGCTGGTGATTAATTTCATGAATGTTGAGTTATTGATAAGGACAGATATGAGTGCAGATGCCAACATGATGCCCCATTGCCAGGGGTTACACTGTGAACAGTTGTGTGGAGGTTCAGATCAAACACGGAGAAACATCTGCAGAAGTTATACGGGAAACCTGGCCACCCGGTCAGACCTCACTTACACAGGTCTGGGCTGATAAGCCTAGTGGCTCAACCTGTGTCAGGCTCTGTCAGAGGGTCACAGAGGTCGTACAGGAGCTGTGGAGACTGGGGGCTGCAGTGTGGACGGTCTGAAGGGCCAAATGCACGGTGCAATAACACTAACAGCAGCAGTGGTGTGCAGATCAGGTGGAAAAACTTCACATCTCATCATGTGAGAATCAATTCCGCTCAGTATGCAGTAAAATCTCTGCTTCATCAGTGTGTGTGTGTGTGTGTGTGTGTGTGTCTTTTCTCAGTTTACTGTACTGGCAACAAATTAGGAAGCTAATGTAAATGTATGGCGACTGCTATCATTAGAAAAACAGTGCAGAGGGCACCCTGCCACATTCCTCCTTCGCTGCATCATCTGTTAGCCAAGTCCTCCTGCTATCACACCAGTGGATGGACAGATGGATGGATAGATGGACAGATTAGCTAGAGGAGGAGGCTGGGCCATGGGGACACTGAGGGAGGGAGAGGAAACGCTTTATTTATTTTCTGAGAAGTCAAAAGTCTGGAAGTCATCAAGGCGGAGCAGTTTCACATGACCCCTCCCTGCCTCCCACTTGTGCACCCCCTCCAACATCTACCCCACACAAATTGGGGCCCAGGGGGATCCTTGTTCCCATGATCACTCTCTTGCTATATGTGGAAGCAGTCAGAGGTTTGGGATTCGAAGCCCAAGTCCTACTCATGCATTCTCTGTCGCACACAAGTAGTCACAGACCAGGGAGTAGGACAGAAACGGGTTTGAATCACTCAGACACGCTGGTCCACTTCAGGTTGTTTTAGCGACACGACGGTGATGGGGTAGCACTGTCCCCCTAACAGCTGGGTGGGTAAAGAGATGGACGGACAGACAGGAGGAGAATGAGGGGGACATACATCGACCCAGCCTGTCCCTCAAGGGTCTGTCCTCGGTCTGTTTTCATGCAGAACAATCAGTCCTTAGTCGCTCCATCCCAGGGGTACGATGAGTCTGTATTAAAGCGTTTGTGGTCAGATCTGTCCACAAGCTGTCCAGACTTCCATTCCAGCAGTTTGAGAGTGAGGAACACTTTGAGGTTTGATGATTTCTCTCTGGCTTGGAAAGTACCCCCTCAGTGTAAAAGCAAATGGTGGGCAGGTTTATTCACTTCAGCCCAGGAAGTTTTATCATTAGCAGGGCCACCTTTTTCCAAAACGGCATCTCCATTAAGTTAAATTAGAAATTGTATTCACAGAGATCTCAAGGTACATCGGTCGCATTATGTTTCAGGTTATGTGAACGTCATCTGCCGTTTTCAGGAAACACCGCAAAGCTCCACTTTCCAAATAAGCTGGACAAATGACAGATTCACTGAGGACAAAGACAGCAATCGTATCTTCGTCCTACCAGAAAAATGATGCTTTTGTTACTCTTGCTGCCCGTTGTGGATTTGATGCAGCGTTTCTGCTTTTGTGCTTCTTATTCGAGTTCCTTGGCTTCTCGAAATTCCAGCGGGGATGTCAAATGTGTCAGTCGATAGCCATCCCACCATAAACCCTTTTCTCCAGACCCCTCGATCACGGGGATGCAGTTTCTCAGAAACGCTCCCTCCCACTGACACGGGCCCTGAGAAAGTATGTCGCCCCTTCCGTGTCTCTGTGTGCCTGTGTTTATTGGGTGTCTCCCTTTGGGGTGCTTTGGGAGTAGACCTCAACACCCCCCCGGGGGGGGGCTTTGTGTGCTTCCTGTAGTCGGCTCAAAAGGTTACACAGCTGAACACAGCGTCTCAGGGTATCTTCCAACAAGAGGAGCCCGGTAGCTAAAGGCGCTTGTGGCGTCACTCCAGACAAACTGTTGGTGGAAAAAGCAGTGCAGGGTTTGGGTTTGGGACTGAGACCGGATGGAAGGGGAAGAAAAAAACAATTGTGTTTGTTTACACAGCACTGATAAGTCTGGGCGGAAATGCTCGCACTGGATCTGACCACCTTAGGAGTCCCTGCACACAGAAATGCCATGTGGGGCCTGTGTTTCTGCAGGGGTTCAGCGCCTGACCGTGGTTCAGTCAGCGGCCTTCGCTTATCAGAGTGAAAAAAATCTGTTATTTCTTACAGCTTCTTTTTATATTTCTCTTTCATTGTTGGCAGCTGTCCTGGATTTTGGGGCAATGTTGTGGTTATTGTTTGAAAACCTCTTCCTTCAACAGTAATAACACAACAGGGGGTCAGGGTTTTCCCTTCTTCTTTCTCTTTGTCTTACATTTGTGCCTATAAATAGGACCTCTGGGCCCATCGGTGCTGCGGCTCTAATGTCACTGTTATGTGTTTCTTCTGCTGTGGCTTCTGTGCCCTGGATGACAGGCTGATGACAAACCGCTGCTGTACAGTTGCCCACAGTAACACACCCTGTGAATGTTAAACGGTTGACCCAGTATCCCTGCAGGATCCCTTTTACACTATTATTGTGTTACATATACATATGTTTCCTTTTTAGTGACTATGCAGCAGTGTTTGCAACTGCTGTCGAGTATGTCATCAGTAACATCAGGGCCAGCAGGCCGAGCGTCATCTGGACACAAACGTTGTTTAAGAGATTAATAACAGAGGTGAATCTGTGAAGGCGGACAGAGTAAAATGGTGCTGCGTGTACTGAGTAGAGATGCTAGAGGCACCACTCCGTTTCGCTCCTGTCCTTCTTGCCCTGGGGTGGGGTCCAGCCCTCGGGACGGTCCGTAGGTCATGTGACAGGTCAGTCGGCCCAGAAAGCAGTCAGTGTTTACATGACCACAGCATCAGGTCACTTTCAGGGTGACTGCATGGTGAAGGCAGTGGTCAGAGGGGGGCAGTAGACCCCCCACTCCCCCATCCCTCCCCAGGCCGCCCCCTTGCTCTTCCTGCCTCGATAATTTAGAGATGAGAGGAGCAGAGAGGACCCCTTAAAAGGCAATGTTTGGTTGAGCAAGAGCTCCGGCTCATCAGCGTAAACACAGCGACCGCTCTGCGCTCTGCCTGCGTGTGTCAGACACACACACTCAACGCTCATTCATTCACTCGCTCGCACACGCACACACACGTGCACATGTATGCAGTAATGTAGAAAGAAGTCATTGCAAAGGTATTCCTCCCAACTCAGTAGCAGCAGACAGCATTGCAGCGGCTCTTGGCTGCAGTCAGGAGACCAAAGCAGTGTTTCGGAACCACTTGGCAAAGTGTTGCCACATGGTGTTTGGATCCAGCCTCCGGGCTGTGCTGTTCTTTTAAAACCCCTTTCCTCACAACCGTCTCTTTCCACCGGCAAAGAGACCCTGAAGGAGGAGCGCATCTTCACTACAACACGCGATTCGAACCGCGAGCAGCGCAGCCTTGCAGAGCCAGCGGGGGCAGCAGCCACAGTGACCTCCCACAGGCCCTTTCCACAGGATAAACACGCGTGTCAGTGGACTTGGTCATGTTTTTATCCTACTTTATTCATTTTAATAGGGAGAAAAACACCAAATTCACTTTAAAAAAGCTGTCATCACAAAATTAAATAAAATTGTGCTCTTTTACAAAGGCCAACAATCAAAACACAGTCAAATCCGGAACATAAAATCCACTTTTGGAATGGCTTATAAACTTTACAGAAAGTGCAATGAAACTGTCATTGTGGTCAATCCATTTCCTTCTGCTCTTCTTGCTGAGGGTCACATGAAAATTACATTCATGAACAACTTACACTTATATTATTATAAAATAAGCCACGAACACACAACAATACAAAATTACTGTTTAATATAAGTGTTAAAAACAAATAATACAAATCAATTTAAAATGACACTAAAAACAATGGTTTGAAAGATTTTTTTTTTTCCAAGCAGAAGTCTCACCATCTCTTGACCATATTTTTGAGCTGTGGATGAGTTAGACCTTTCAGGTAGGAGGGGAGCTTCTGGCCGCCTATTTGTGCCTTAAGCTGGTAACACTTAACCGCTCTACAGGGGGTTTCCTGTCCCATAATCCACCTGGGTGGGTAGGTGATGGAAGCAGAGGCACCGGTGGCCCTTTGGAAGCAGATGTTGAACCTAGAGCTACTTGCACAACAAACTGGCAAACGCAGTGGGGGGCATCTCACCCGCACCCCTCAGGAGACCCTGTAATTCGGCTTCATTACAATCGGAAGCGCCAGTGCACACCGCAGTTCCCACAAGCCCCCCCTCGAGACGTCTCCGCAGGGCAGTGATGCAACTGGCCTTTATTTCCATTGTGAACACAAAGCACCGTCATCCACATCAGTGCAATATATCACCAATGCTGTAGAAACGTCATTTGACAAAAAAATCCAGCCATATATGGACACTAGTGGATTGTCCAGCTCTTTACACAAAGAACCACCAAAACACTCACCACATGTTTGGCCAGTTGGTGGCGCAGTGGTTAAAATCATGGTACAGAAGGACCAGAGATGGATCCCCCGTGTGCTGTACTGCCCATCTTATTCTGAACTGATACAGTAAAAATTACCCCGTTGCGTAAATGGGTAAAAAAATAAGTAGATGCAAACGGTAAACCAGCTTGGAGAAAAGTGTCAGAATAATGAATAAATGCATGTCGGAGGAGTACATAGCCGCAGCGTGGAGTGCGCGGGGGAGGGACAGCTGGGAATGTGATCAGTGTGTGGCATTGTTGCATTTTAACAGACGTGGGACGTATAGGAACATCTCTCTTCTAAATGGTGATGGCTGGAGATGAGTTTAAAGATGCTCCTGTGTCACTCAAAGCAAAGCAAAAATCCTAGGGAATGGGGAGGGGGGGGGGGTCATTCAAGTACAGCATCACCTGGTCAATATGTGAGTCCTGGCTGGAGAAGCTGCAGGCGACTCAGTGGCCCTTGAGGGGGGGGCATCTCTGTGTCCTATGCTTGACATCAAGGTGGTGGAAAAGAAGGAATCCGTACTGAAGGGGCCCCAGCTCCCCCAGCCCGACGCTCACCTTCACCGCCTTTTCCCTTTTATGTCAGGCGGCGGTGGCCGAGCACAGAGCGTGACTAGAAAAGGGAATGTATGCAGAGGGAGCCGGGTGCGGGGTGGGGGGGGGGGGGGTGCCGCTGCGCAACAAGCTGTGACAAACTATCTGTTTCCACCATCCTAGTCGGTTCCGAAAAGTGAGGCTCAGTGTTTACTGNGGGGGGGGGGGGGGGGGGGGGGGGGTGCCGCTGCGCAACAAGCTGTGACAAACTATCTGTTTCCACCATCCTAGTCGGTTCCGAAAAGTGAGGCTCAGTGTTTACTGGGAGTGCGGCTACATTTTCCATTATCCCAAAATAAAATCCTGTAAAAATGCCTTATATGGACCGCGGCAGATTCCAGAAGTGGGACGTGAGAGAACCTACAGCCCTCGCTTCTTGGAAATGACTCAAAACAGCTAAGGAATTTTCATCCCCCCCCCCCCCCCCCCCCCCCC